>JABCMJ010034341.1:0-10924 GCA_014822125.1 Arbutus unedo | reverse complement strand
TTGGGAGAAACTGATTTCAGAATTTTTTTTTCCCTCACTCCAAAACGACGTCGTTTTGGAGTGATGTGTTAAAATGATGTGTTTTTTTGATGTGTATGTAGCATTTTTGTTTTTGTAATAAAAAAAAGGAAATTTGACATCTTTTCACGAGGCACTCAAGTACCACTTTGGACATTGCACTTACTCTCCTTTTCCTTCAGGCTTTGTGTAGAACTTCTCACAATATCGCGTTGCTTCCTTTGTCGTCGGAGGGTCACATGGGCGTGGCACGCACATATTTTTTTAATTTATTTTTTGAATGGTTCGGCTGATGTAACCCTGGCCAACGATCTTTGTCAGCACATGGCCGCAGCACACACACACACATATATATTTTGAATGGTTCGACTGACGCGACCTTGGCCAGCTATCTCGGTCAGCCCACCTGTCTCTCCACTTTCTTTCTGTGTATGTTCGTCAGGCTTCAACTCTTAAAAAAAGTTGTACTTTTAAAATCTTCAAAGACTGACAACTCTTCAAAGATCTTTGAGTACCTTCCTCGGGCCCATCTCCATCTCCCGCCATGTTTTCAAGCCTTCATTTCATTTCCAAATAAGAAAAATTGATATGTGTGGCCCATCATTTCAAAGCAAATGTGTGTGGACCTTATGTACTCAAATGCCTCTTTGGCATTGTGCAAGACAAAAGTCTTTATTACAAATATGTCGATGGTCATCCACCTTTTCTTATTATTTATTTATTTTTTATATTTCAACTCTTTTCAAGCCTTCACCCTTTTAGAGCAAAACGCTAATATATGGTCAATCAATTCTAAAGTTGACATGTGGTCAGCCCTTTTATCACAATGCAGTGCTCCATCACGTTTCAAACTTTAGCTTTTTTCATTCTTATATTTTTTTTTGGACCTTGACCTCCCCTCAGGACAGGTTGTGTTGTGCCTTTGTGCTACCCCTCACCGGTCTCAGCCTTATCACGACCCCCTTACATTCGCATTTTTTTTTTTTGACTTTCCAAGTTTCAACAAATCCACAATACTATATGTCGCGTCCTTCTATGCTACCTAACTTCTTGACACGGGCTCCTTCTCCGTGCAGGACATTGAGGATATTTTTTGGTCGCGTGTCCCTCATGTTTTGTGTGCCCCACGCAATTCGTGACTTTGACACGCGCGGGCCTTGACATTGCACGACTACCACATCCTCGGCCTGTGCACCTGCCTTTTCCATTCATTGGTTGTCGTGATGTCAACCCTCGACTATCGCACCCTTGATCCATGTGCATTGACATGTCTCATTTACCTCTATTAAGCTAGACTTGCCACATGTCAAATTCGTTGCCATCATGTCTTGTCTAGTCAACTTGATGTCACATCAATAAAATCTTTTGACTTGTCACTTTAAGCCTTTTTAGAGGAAAGTCTAGATCTTGACCAAACTTATAAATTTTTTTTTTTTTGGAGGGGGGGTGCTCCCATTCTCTCCACACTCCTATTTGAGCTCCCTCCTCTCTCTAGAAAGCTTTTCCACTAAAGCTCTCTTCCTCCTTCTTCGATAAATTTGTCATGGCTCGCAATACTGATTTTGGGTCCTACTCTGTCCGTCGCATACTTCTCGACACTTCCTTCATGCCTCCCGATGACTAATGGTAGAGAGCCCCGTACTGGTGGCCGCGAGGATCCATTTTGGGTGGAGGTGGAAGAATCCTTGCCGACTCCTGTCACCACCTCAGGTGAGCCTTTCTTATTTGCGCCGAAAGCTTCTCCAGACTCTGTTCACCCCGTACCTCCTTCATCAATGCTCTGTCCATGCATCAAGCGAGAGGACGTTCCCTACTGACCTACGCAGTACGACGCCGCTTCCCTACCTCTGTGGTTTTGGTACGAGTGGGTGGGCGCAATCACTTCCGATTTGGTCTATTGGGCCATTTTGTGCACCGCCGGCATTCTTGATTCTATCTTACTTTGTCGTGACTTAGCGATGAACTGAAAGCCAGTCAACCTTGAGTTTTCCACGTCTCGGTGGAGTCGGGACACCCATACTTTCTGCAATCCATGGGGGGAGGTTGGCCCCACCCTTGAGGATGTCACTGTGTCACTCCGCCTCGACACTCTTGGGTTACACACTTTCGATCCTTTCAAGGTCGCGCCGGATCAAACTAAGATTGACCAGCTCCATGTAGCTTTCATGGAGTCCGATCAGTTGGGTTCCAAATTCAATTCTACCGAGGAGGGACGTGGTCGTTCCTTGATGAAGAAGACCTCTTAGGGATGTTGGCTGCGATATTTCTTCAAGGACATTCAGCCGAAGGTGCACACGACTCTGATGGAGTATGACGGTCCTACCTATCGAGGCGAGCTCTACTTGGCGGACTTTTTGGTATACTTTCTGTCCTTGTTTGTTCTGCCCAGCTTCCACTCTGAGGGCTCGAGTCCACTCACTTTCCACTTGGTAGTGCGTCTTGCGGCAGGGGATCATATACCCATGGCTCCGTTGTTTCTAGGTTCCCTGTTCTACTGGCTCGACCAGATCCATGCCAACACCGAGTGGTCCATCGGGAGGTACAACATTTCTCTATGATGCAAACTCAGTTTCTCGTCTATTTTTTCTATGAGCACTTTCCTGTTGTAGCCCATACTCCTATTGTTTTCCCCATCAGGAGGTTCAAGCAGCACCTTGATGCTTTAGGTCGACTGGTGGAGGACGGAGTCGAGATTTCCCGACCTCAGTCTCTCCGCTAGTCAGGTCGGTCTGTGACCAAACTTTGGGGAGCCAATTTTTATAGATTCGAGTAGTTTGTTCCCCGCCTATATATACAGTTGAAGCCTATTGCCAGAGTCCCTATCCCTTCTTTTTATGCCATGGAGCTCAAATACCTCGACCTTACCGACCATTTCACGTGCTGACGCCGCTCTGTGCTTACTACCTTTGCACACTGTTGGTCCTTACTCACTCATGGTTCTGAGTGAGGCAAGGCCATCATTTGCTATATACTGCCCAGACCGGGTTTTTTTGCAGTTTGGGTATGATCAGGGAGTACCTAACTTCACACCTGTTTTACGACCGTTTATTGCTAGCATTAGTCGTTTTGTCCGTGAGTACTAGTCAGACCTCTTTGACGGGTACAGCCAGGTCACACTGCCATCGAGGTTTCAGATTGGCCAGTTCACCACTACACACCATGCTTTTTGGAGGCAGACTTTGGACTCATTTCTAGACTTTGTTCACGGGCCAGCTATCATCTGAACTGGTTCATTTGTCTTCTTGCGAGCCATTTCTCTATGCCTGGTGTGTAAAGGGATCAACTGTGGCCCGAGAAACCGTTGGGCCCCATCTGTCAGCGCGCCGCCTCTCCCAGATGACGCCACTACTGCGTCTTTACCCACTATTGTTCCAACTCCGACAGAAACCGCTGTGGCACACCGCACAAGAAAACATCTGAGGAAGGTATGTCATTTGCCATTTTCTTTACTTTTTTTGCACGTATATTCTGTTTGATCTATACTTCGATTCTGAGCTTCTTCTGAATTTATTTTCAAGGTCACCCTCGGGTTGCTGCTACTCCTCGTAGCCCCTTGTTCAGACTTGTGGACCCAGCACTAAGTATTCGTAACTTTATGTTTAAACTATTCCCTCTTCGCATGCATGTTCTCTTTTATCTTTAATAACTTGTGATTCTCTTTCTTACAGTGCACCTCGATGATGACGAGGATCAAGTATCGATCTCTCAATTCCACAGGAAGAAACAATCTGCTTGTTGTACGACTATGGGCGCTCGTGACACCACCCCCAAGGCTCCACAGCGTCATCAGATTTAGTTTATGAGAGAAGATTTGGAGAATGATCTCTGAGACATGACTGTTGGCCTTTTAATTCCTCACTATCCTCCTAATGGCATCACTTCGACAACGATAGAAATCGTCGATACTAATGGTTTCTACTCTGAGCCGACTATTGTTGGACATATTTCAGTTGTTGGTTCACCATTCGCAGACTCTCCTAGTAGTGCTTCATGTGCCACCACCTGTGCCACTACAGCCTCCTTAGCCACATTGTCTGACACTGCCATTCCCTTCCCTATGGATCTTGCCACCACGGGGCGTACTGCTCCTGAGTCTCCTCATATTGACCCTACTACGGCGAAGTTTGTTACTGTCGATTTGGGGGGTGCTCGACAGATTGGGACTGTGCCACTCCCAACAGATTACTTCTGGGGTCATGGGGCTTCTTCTCTTTCTAAAGCAGTTTCATCATTCTGCCGCAACATTTTGTCACACTGCCATGATCTCAATGAGGACCCTCCATCTATTGTGGCTTCACCAGCAGCCGATGTCGAGGTTTCTTTGCGTCTTCCACACAACTCTCTGGTGGGGAGCTGACCAATTTGGAGAGGTTGTTTAGGGGCATGGGGGTTGAGAGCCTTCCTCGAGTGAGTGGCTACCAGTCGCCCTTCAACTTAGGTCAATTTGCTCCGCTGGACGTGGGTTCTCCATCACTATTTTTGGTAGCCCTCTGAGGGAGGGAGTCCACGGGGGGCGTGAGGCTATTGCGGGTGATATTCTCTTTGGGAAGGACCACTTGGGCGCTGAGGGAGGTGGTAGCACGGCTTCTTACCACGCGCAGCCTTCAAATACACATGACATGGGTTTTGGCATTCCTTCGAGCTCAGGCAGAGTTGTTTCATGCCGAATTGGCCCATTAATCTGAGACCTTTGATTGATTTTGCACCTTGTTAGAGATTGTAGCCCTTATGTTCCTGATGACTGTCTTCCATTTCCTAGACTGGGTTCGTCCGATGCTCATCAGGTACTTTAGTGGCCCCGCCTAGTCCTCCGTTCTACTTGCCATTGAGACGCTGAAGAAGATTGGGATAGACTATTCCTGGTTATTGCCTCAGCTTGACAAGGCATGTGCCATTTGTTCCTCCTATGCTGCTGACGCGATTGTTGCGGAGTGCCGCGAGGCGATAGATAGTTGCTGACGAGACTTGCTCATGTTGGAGGGGATGCTGGATGCTACCTTGGCCGCTCCTGCCGCCGCTCCCTAGCATTTCAGGTCAACTTTGCGACCTTCTGACCTGTTTCTGGGGGGTCTCTTGTAGTTGTTTTCTTTTCTCCCCTTTGTTTTATGCACGAGTATGTACTTTTTTTCTTTTAAGTATTTGGATGGACTTGTAGTACACATTCGATGTTGTAGTAGTATAACATCTTTTGTATTGATTCGAGGGGACTTACATGTTCTTGCTTTTTCTAATACAACTTTCTCAATGAAAGAACAAAACAAAGACAAAAACTCTAAGAAAAAAATATGCCTTTAAGAACTTTACATTGATCAGGCCATTTGGAAACCTGTCCTCTACTCTTACTAGTTTATAATAGCCGCTATTGGTCGCCTCCGTGACTTGGTAAGGACCCTCCCATCTTGGTGAAAATTTGGGGCTTGATAAGTTCTTCATAACGGTACTCATTGCCTTCTAGACTGGGTCTCCTTCCTTGAACGTCCATGGCACGACCCCTTTGTTACAAAACTTGGCAACGGATTACTAGTATCTTTCGAGGTTCTAGGTCGCCGCATCACACCTCTGCTCCAAGGCTTCGAGATCGGCTCGTCACTCCCTGTAGGTGACTTCCGCAGCCAATGCCAGCCTTGTAGAAGGTACAGCAATCTCAGCCAACAACACCATTTCGGCCCTGTAAACTAGATTGTATGGACTAGTCTTGATGAATTTCTTCTTCGAAGTTTTGTATGCCCATAGTGAGACCACCAGGTGGTCATCCATCCTCCCCCTTGCTCGTCCAACAACTTGCTCAATATTCAGATGAGGATCTTGTTTGTCGCCTCTGCTTAGCCATTCCCCCGTGGGTAGTAGGGTGATGAAGTCTTGTGCTTGGTCTCATATGACTCCAACAACTGATGCACGTCTCTATTTATGAATGGTCCTGTTATCCGACAGGATAACTTTTGGTATCCCAAACCTGCATATGATGTTCTCCTTGATGAAGTTTGCCACAGTTTCCCCCGTCGCTTCCTTTAGTGGTATTGCCTCAACTCATTTGGTTGATATATCTGTGGCGGCCAATATCCAGTGATTTCCTTATGCTGGCAGATGAATGAAGCCAATGAGGTCCATTGCCCATGTGTGGAAGGGCCATGGAGCTCGTGTGCCGTGTAACTCCATCGAGGGTGCGTGGACCAAATTTTTGAACTCTTGGCATGGTTGGCACTGCTTCACGTGCCCCTTTGTATCCGCCTCCGTGATTGGCCAGTAGTACCCCAATGTGATTAGCTGCTCATAGAGTTTTTGCCCACCTTGGTGTTCCAGTTCGTGGCCTCTCTATAGGAATGTTTCAATCTCCACACCTGCTAGGCATCTCAATGGGTCTCCATCCAGTGTCCTCTGGTATAGCTCCCCTTGCTGCAGGAAGAACCTCTTGGCTCAGTGTTTGACCCTGCTAGCATCTATCAGGTCACAGGGTATGGACCCTTCCTTTAAGTAGTCTATGTACCTCTGGCGCCAATCAGTCAGTTCCTCTATAAAGTTGGACTCCTCCTAAGTCATCCAAAGCGAGCACTGAGGGCACTCCCTCTAGACAAGAGCTGTGTCGCTTTTCATCTCTAGCCAGTAGTAGCCTTTCCTATGCACCCTCCTATAAAGTGCGATCTCCTCATCCCCGTAGGTATCTCCATGTATCCTGTGCAACTTTTGCTTAGCCTCCTCAGCCACTACACATCTCCCAAGCCACCCCTAGGGGCCTTTATAGTACAGCGCCCCACAAAGGGTGCAGTACTGGCTACCATCACGACAGCCATTTGTCCACCTCCCCTGCTAGCTTGTTTGTGAATCAGGCTTCCCCAATCTTCTGTAACTATATGTCTGGTGAGATTTTTTATCTCTGTTGGCTCTGTCCTCCTTTTAATCTGAATCGATCCTTCATTTTGCTCAAATTCTATCCTTGCCCCTAAGGTCGCGAGGGCGTTAGGGAATTTGCTCTCGATTTTGAGCTGATGAGAAATTTTGACCCAAGTGAACCTTTTCAGCAAGTTTTGGACCATGCTATGATAAGGTGCCAGGGACAAGTCCTTAAGTGCATAGGCCCCGGTGGTCTGCTTGATCACGAGCTTGGAGTCTTCAAATATTTCCAATCTTTGGATGCCGGTGTGAGAACCCGAAAATTTTATTTTTTTAAAATGATTTATAAAATTGTCCAAAAATTTGATTTAACAAGTGATTTATTGCAATTTATGCACATATAATGATTTGGGATTTATGTATGGAATATGTTAGACAAGGGGGTTATGGGTAACATGTATTACAATTGGGGGGTGTGAGTGTAATTGGAAATTTTAAAGCTTTATATCAAATTTTTTGGGGAGAAAAGCTCATTTTTCCACTTCCTTCCTCTCTCTACTCATTTCGGGGTGATGTCACCTCTAGGCCACCTGTTGTTTGTCACCGATGCAATCAACCCGGCCACATTCGCAGTCAGTGTATCGTGCCTCAAAAGGCTTGTTATACTTGTGGCAAGACAGACCATATGGTGAGAAATTGTCCTCAAGGGACTGGAGTAAGTAGTGAGGTGGGGTCCGTACAGCAATCTGGGTATGGACAGGGCCGTGAGCAGCAACAGCAGTTCTGAGATACTCAGAAACAACAACAGTCACACTACCGTTAGACTACTTCGGGTTACGGCTTTCAGTCAGATAGGGGAGCAAGTTCATCGGTATTACTTCATGGTTCCGGACAGAGGGGAGGACTTTCCCAAGGCCAACACACTCAGGGGAGAGTTTTCAATATCTCATTTGTTGTTCCACCATCTACTTCTCAAGGGCCCGATGCGTCCGTTGTGAGGGGTACATTTATGTTATTCAACTGTTTTGCTAAGGCTCTATTTGATTCTGGAGCATCCCATTCTTTTATTGCTGCATCATTTGTGTATGCTTTGGAGTTGGAAACTAATCTCCTTGACCTGCCACTAGTTGTTGAGACTCCTCTTGGAGGTACGTCATCACTTGGTCGTGTCTGTAGAGATTGTGATCTTGTTATCCTTGACCGTCACTTCACATTTGACTTTATTGTCCTGGACATGTCGGGGTTCAACCTTATCCTTGGTATGGATTGGCTATCCACTTTTCACGCCACTATTGACTGTTTCAAACTTCATGTCTGCATATGTTCACCTAGCGAGGGTCGCTTTGAGTTCTTTGGAGAACATAGGGAGCCGTTGGAGCCGTACCTGTGTGGGTCTTGAGAGAGATATTCTATTTATGCCATATTAGCAAGTCTAATATTGGATGAGAATGTGACCAAACGCGGAGAGTTGCCTTTGATTGTTCATGATTTTTCGGATGTGTTTTCGAAAGATTTAACTGGTTTATCTCCTGAGAGAGAGGTCAAGTTCACGATAGACCTACTTTCTGGTACTGCCCCTATTTCGATGCCTCCACATCGTTTCGCACCTACCGAGTTGAAAGAGTTGAAAATACAGTTGCAAGAGTTGCAGGACTTGGATTTTATTCGTCCTAGTACTTCACCATGGGGAGCACCGGCTTTGTTTGCATAGAAGAAAGATGGTTCATTGCGTTTATGTATCGATTATCGGAAGCTAAACCGTGTCACTCTGAAGAACAAGTATCCGATGCCGATGATTGACGATTTATTTGACCAACTTCGAGGTACGACGTGTTTTTTCAAGATTGACTTGAGGTCGGGCTATCACCAACTAAGGGTGCGGAATGAGGACATTCTGAAAATAGCCTTTCGCACACGCTATGGGCACTATGAGTTCGTTGTTATGCCGTTTGGATTGACAAATGCACCAACAACATTTATGGATCTTATGAATCGTATCTTTCGTAGGTATCTTCACCAATTTGTTGTAGTGTTTGTTGATGATATTTTGGTCTACTCACCTACGGAAGAGGAGCACCAGTCTTATCTTGCCATTGTTCTTGAGCTTTTGAGGGAGCATCGCTTGTATGCCAAGTTTAGTAAGTGCGAGTTTTGGTTATCTGAGGTGAAATTTTTGGGACATGTGGTTTCGAAGAACGGTGTGTCCGTTGATCCAGGAAAGATAGAGTCCATCATGAGTTGGAAACGACCAAAGAACATCTTCGAGATCTGTAGTTTCTTGGGTTTAGCTGGGTATTATCGTCGATTTGTGCTTGACTTTTCTCAACTAGCAGCTCCAATTACACGATTGACGCGTAAGGGGACATGTGTGTGGGATGATGCTTGTGAGATGGCATTTGAGGAGTTGAAGCGACGATTAACTAGTGCACCGGTCTTGATTGTACCAGAGCGGGGGGTTAGCTACTCCGTGTATTGTGATGCTTCAAAAGAGGGAATTGGGTGCGTGTTGATGCAAAAGGGAAGAGTGGTAGCATATGGGTCGTGACAATTGAAGATTTACGAACGAATTTACCCTACACATGACTTGAAACTTGCAGTCGTCATTTTTGCCTTGAAATTTTAGCGACACTATCTATATAGTGAGAAATTTGAAGTCTTCTCAGACCACAAGAGTTTGAAGTACTTGTTCTCCCAGAAAGAGTTGAATTTGCGACAGTGCCGTTGGATGGAGCATATTGAGGATTACGACTTTTACTTGCAATATCACCCGGGAAAGGCTAATGTTGTAGCGGATGCCTTGAGTCGAAAGTTGACACACCTAGCGAGTTTGGCGATCCTGAGTGGAAGATGATGTAAGATTTGGGGCTTTATGCAACACACTTTGAAGAAGTTCAGGATAGGGTCACTGTGTGCAATTTGACGATTCAATCGATGTTATCAACTCGAGTGATCGATGCCCAACTACACGACGAGGAAACGGGGGTGTTTCGTGCTAAGTTCCTTAGTGGAGAGGCAAGCGAGGGTTGGATGATTTACGCCGATCAAAGTATTCGTTTTCATGGGAAGCTTTTCGTACCTATTTCGTGCCGAGAGGAAATCTTGCGAGAATTTCACCATTCACCGTTGGCCGTACATCCGGGTGGGACGAAAATGTATCATGACTTGCGTCGGCAATTTTGGTGGCCCAGGATGAAGCGCGATGTGGTTAACTTCGTAGCACGATGTCTTACATGCCAACAAGTGAAAGCTGAACATCAACGACCTGCTGGAGAGTTGCAACCCCTACCTGTGTCTGAGTGGAAGTGGGAGAATGTCACTATGAATTTTGTTTCAGGTCTACCGAGGTCACCTAAGGGACATGATGCTATTTGGGTGATTGTTGATCGCTCGACGAAGACTGCTCATTTCTTACCGATTCAAGTGACCGATTATGTTGAAAAACTCAGTCGTTTGTTTATTCAGGAGATTATTCGCCTGCATGGGATTCCCACGTCTATTGTGTCCGATAGAGATTCTTGGTTTATCACATGTTTTTGTTAGAGTTTTCAAGCAGTGTTTAGTACCCATCTTTCTTTAGCACCGCTTATCATCCGCAGACCGATGGGCAATCCGAGAGGACGATTCAAATTTTAGAAGATATGCTTCGAGCATGCGTGATGGAATTTCGGGGTAGTTGGGAGGATCACTTGCCATTGGCCGAATTTGCGTATAATAATAGTTACCAATCGAGCATTGAGATGGCGCCTTTTGAGGCATTATATGGTAGACCTTGTAGATCGCCGATATGTTGGTCCGAGTTGGGCGAAACTACCATTGTGGGGCCCGAGTTAGTTACCGAAACCGCCGAAAGCATGAGAGTGATTCGCCAACGACTTTTGGCCACCCAAAAGGCGACAACCGAGCAAGTTAAGAAAATCCGTCAAAGATTACTTACCGTTCAGAGTCGACAGAAGAGTTATGCTGATCGTGGTCGTCGCCCACTTTCATTCGAGGTGGAGAATCATGTATTTTTTAAGGTGTCACCAAGACGGGGTTTATCACAGTTTGGGCGAAAGGGAAAGCTTTCCCCACGATACAT
>JABCMJ010034329.1:0-15420 GCA_014822125.1 Arbutus unedo | reverse complement strand
TCGGGTCTGGCCCTTTGGGCTTGCTTGGTCACTAGCCTCGCCCAAGTAACAGCTCAATTCAGTGCCGACTCATCCACTATAGTTGGCATTGCTAAATTAAAAGAAAAGAATGGATTAGAGTTTCTCATACACGGTGATTTGCTGAGAAATGTATGAAAACGATTTTTTTACTGGTTCCTTCTCCTTTTTACCAAATCTGTGAGAAAGGGGAACATTCAAATGGGAATAACAGGATGAACATCCACAGCCTAATCTGTAAACAACTAATTCAGAACAAAGAAAAAGACTGAATCAAACAGGAATTTGAAATGAGACAGAGAGGCAGAGAGAGAATAGTACCAAACCTCAGACCCTCTCCAATTGGCCCCACCCGTCGTTAATCGGACCCAAACCCACTACCACTAGAACCAGAACATGCACGAAATTCGCCATTGCAGCTCAATTCAATGGAAGATCTCTGGTGGGTCAAATCCGGACTCTTGCTAGACCTTTTTTCCACCATCTCTGCAAGCGCTTAGTGGCTGACAATGAATTTACTTGAAAATTGAAGTGAGTATTCGAATTGATCGTTGACATGTGATGAATATATAAACAATTGGATTCTCTGATCCGTTGTTCACTTGTTCATCAAGGAGCTCGAGCTCAAACTGCTGAAGCTAGCTCAATGCTGATCAGAAATCAGGCAATTGGTAAAGTTTTCATTTTTTGTAATTAAAATCCTGTAAACAAAATTCTATTTATTTTTAATAAAACGAAAATAAAAAACATGTTAGTAATATATCTTTGTAAATATCTCAATTTATTAATTCTTATGAAATCAGTTCAATATGACTTTAATTGAGATTCCTATAAATAGTCGGTATAATTGGTCCTCCAAAAATTAATCTAGGTATAAAGAAACATGTTTTCTAATATTATTTCATTTTTTCTTACATTATTATCAATATAAAATAATTATGATAAAACATATGTTCCAAAGAACATGTAACCATATTAGAAAAAGGGTGTGTGAGACTTGAGAGAGAAAAGGGTGGAGAGTGAGGAGAGCTCTAGAGAGACAATAGGTGGCCATGGTGAGTGGATAGTTAAGAAAACTAAAGAATATTGGTGAAGATGAAATGGAGAATCTTATATAAATTGAAAGAGAAAAAGTTATTTTCACTCTATCGATCACGGCTTTTAAACCTAAACATATCCCTTTTCTTATGGCTTAGGTAAAGAATGCTCAAAGCCTACCCCATTCTCATATATCTTGGCTAAAATTTAAACTTCTAAAAAGTCTATAAACACATATATGTCTAGAATCGTTAGATGCACATTGGATCCATAAATAATTAAGAACCCTATGTGCATTAAACAGTTCCGAATACATTTGTGTCTGGATGTGTCCTGAACATATGTGTCCCTAGCATTACTCTTAAACTTTCATGTTTCGCCCAATTCCTCGAGGATCTAATGAATTCTTTGATTTTGAATGCCGAAATTCGTCACTTTGAAAGTAAGGAAGAAGAACAAAAGGAGCTATGAGGGGAGTAGTGGACAACGAGGGAATCAAGAAAGTGAGAGAAAGATTAACCAGGGCTATGGTGGATAGTTGAGAAGATAGAGAGAAAAAAGGAAGGTAAGAGACGAGCTATGGTTTTGGTGAGTGATTGAGACAGAGAGAGAACAAAAATAAAAACATTATCAAACAGACCCTAGGTTATTGTTGGTGAAAGAACATAAATAAAACCAAATTCATTCGGGCACACATGCAACATTACAGAATTCAAATCAAAATGGAGTAAATCTCAATCAATTAAGAGCAGCTACACGAATTTATTTTGTTCATTAAACATTGGTAATACTCTATTTCTTGTTTTGATCTCACGGTTAAGACGGTTCACCTGAGACAACACGATTATAATAATTGGCCTACTTACCAAGCAAGAAGACTAAAGAAAAGAGCTAACCCATTTCGTGGACTCGACTTTCTTTATCAGTCTTCGAAGATAGTTTCCTTCATCTTGGTATGAACTCGTGATTCACAAGTCGTTCTTACTTGCACAACTAATTATCTAGGGTTTTTGAACTATTTTCTCCAAAATCAAAATCAATAACGTATTCTTAGATATCTTGGGGCTAACATGTTAGAAAATAGGTGTAACAATCAGACTTTTTAAAATAGTTAATATATATATATATATATATATATAATGTTATTTTTTATTAAAAATGAAATGAAATTATTTATGACAATTTTTCTTATTTTACAGCATAAACCTAGGATTTTTAATTTAGTAAAAAGAAAATTTTTATTGACATTATTATTTTTAATATTTTTGCTCCTTCATTTCCACTAAGCATGTATTTTGAAATCTTTAAGTAAAAAAGAATGAACCGAGCACTTTAATTTCTACATCAATACTTTAATTTTATAAAACACATTAGTATTATTTTATTAAAACTTTGAACCTATAAGACTTTTAGTCCAGATTCCACGTGATTTTGGGTTTTCAAGAATCTTCTCATAATAATTCTTATCGTTTTCGTTACTATATTTAGGCATCCAAATTCATTTTCTTCTCATGCATAAACTTTGAGCGCTAGAGTAATTAGTTTAATACATTAAACCTATTAAACATTTAGTGCCAATTATTCCTTCTTTTTCTTTTGTCATGTAGTGTACTTTGAATTTGGACCTTTAGTGCATGAGATGCATTAATTATTCCCCCAAAACTCCTTGATTTCTTAAAATTCATTAATTATCTCTTATCTTCTAAAAGCCTATAAATAATCCACCTAATTTCACCAATCTCACGTTCAAAGAGCAAAGGAATAAGAGAGAGAGTGGGGCCACAACCGAGACTATTTTCCACTGAACCGCTATCGATTTCTTTGTCTTTTTTCGCTGGAATCATCATTCAACACTGTTCCTTGTCATAATCATCGCATAGAGATAGAAATACATACCTTGCAATCTTAGTTTCGTGCAATTTGTAAATATTATGTGTATTTTTTTTTGAGGAATCATATATTTTTATCAGGTCACTGTCCAAATAATTAAATGTTGTTCAAATTACACAACGCTTGCACATACATATACTTTTTAATGTGTTATGATGTTTATAAATCCCCATGGGATCTTGTGTGAGCAAGAACGTCAACCCTTTTAAATAATTTTAGCAATGTTATTGAGATTCTGAAAGTTATGTTGATGAAATTTATGATGTGATGAGGTCATGATAAAATTTTGATTAGTTCATTTTATAGCCGTTATGCTGCCGATTTTATTTTTGGAACTTAGTGTATTTGAATGTGGGAAAATCTAGAGTCATACGTTAGGGACAATGGATCGAATGGCCCTGTGACATGGCAGTAGGGGATGTCAGGCGTGCATTATAAAGTAGCTCATCTGTAGAGATAAGTAAGTAATTCGTTAAATGAAAGAATAGAAATCAATTTGGATAGCCTGTCCTGGCAATGTCGTTATCTGAGTTTGACCCATGTATTTATGGCATAATTATGCCAAGTTAATTATGATTTAATTTTAAGGGCCCTAACTAGGAGGAGTTAGAGACGGTTGGAGGTGACTTTGAGATGTCTGCGATGGCAGCTTCGGACCGAGAGAGTAGCGACCAGTGTCTCACGCGTCCTTAAACCAATAAGGAGAAGTGGTTAAGATTCGTTGCGACTGGGCCTGGTGAAGCCACATTGCGAAGGATCTAAGTAGGGTGAAGTAGATATTGGCCAGAGTAGACGGTAGAAAGTCTCTGCCTTGTCGGGTCGATACTCGGTCGGGTATATCACCTCAGACTATGGGCCCATGGTAAGCAAGAACTGGTCAATATCAACCAATTACCTATGTTAGTGTTTAAAAGGGTAAGATTGGATTTCCGTGGTGGTGAATCCTAAAAACTTAATACAAAGATTCATAATAAACCTATGTGTTTATTTTCGCTGATTTATACTCTGTTCTTTCATGTACTTATTATATCTGTCAAATTGCATGTTTTTTAGGTTAGTGTTTCGGGTATATTTTTCACTGAGAATTTTGTACTCATGGAGCAATTTCTCTACCCCTGGCAATATTTCATGCCAGATGTAGAATAATAGCTGGAAGAGCCAGACTTTTGAGCTGAAGACCGTGACAGCACATGGAGACTTTACCCTTAGAAGCTCTGTATATTATTTTCAATTCACAATGTAATCCCAGATTGGGTATTTTAGTATTTTTTGTCAAATTTCAACAAATAATATTTTATTTTATACTTTAATGTTTGAATTATATTTTATTAATAGAATTAAAATATTTTAATTAACATTGCCAAAAAGCGGGATGTTATAATAGGACAAACTTTTAAGTGTCCAGATTATATATTAAAAAAATTAGGATAAAACCGTCTCCAATCCCAAAAAAAAAAAAAAAAAAGCTTACCCATTTGGTGGAATTTTTCAAAGTTTTTTTTTTAAAGATTACTTTGAGAATTAAAGGTTTTATTTTTTAGAATTTTTTGACAATATCAATCATGTTAAGAAATCACATTGAATAACATCGATTCTGATCAAATATCACCAACATGATTACATAACACATTTATCTAAAAAAACAAAAAGTATAAGTTGAAACTCATTTATCCAAAACAAATATGCCTTACATTTAAATGTTCACTAGTATCTGACACGCTGTTAATTATTGTAAACCGTAGCTCTCTATTCACAAAGAATAGAATAAGGGTGGAGAGGACGAGCAACCAAATACAATCGTACAATGATGTATGAGATATTTCTAAGTGCCAAGAGCTAGGCTAGGTGAACTTGGAATCAGTGTGGATATTGACCTCAGAGTCAAAATTTACATCGTTGGAATCCCTGCTACTAGTGAAGGTTTAGGATTGTGGAGAACTATCCTCGTTGTCCAGTACTGCTCCCCTCAAAAGGAAAGAGCGACCGCTTGGTTTTCCAAACTCCAACTCAACGTCACATGTTCTTCAAGTTCGATTGAATTTAATGTCCAATTACTAACTCTTCTTGAAATTACATTATCGAAACCAATTCACGAATGACCGTTAGTAAACATTTGTCACAAATAACCGAATAAAGAGACCCTCTGTAACACATTAAGAAAAATTTGTCATAAAAATTTGAACCACCTACGTGCCAACCATACGATTATAATGTAAAACACATATCTATCTAATTTAATATTAATTCAAAATTATGTCACCACTGACGACGTTCAAAATTCCCATGACGGTTGCCACATGGCTTGCATCATTCTCAATAAATAAATAAATAAATAACCAAAATCCTTATCACTATTCACCAAAATTAATTAATTTTTTATATATGAGTTGCATTAATTTAGTATCTAATTAAAATATTTGAGTTGTTGTTATGATTAGTGTAAAATATTATGTGTTTATGTGTTGTCGACCACTACCACAAGGTGGGGGCCACAACACTCTCAAACTTTGTTACAAAGAAGAAAGTAATAAAAAGTCACGTTTATTCCGATAACGCTCGACGAGATTTAAAAAGTAAAATATTTCTCAACCAAAATTCTTTATAAAAAAATATCGTTACGACAACAGGAAACGATCATCTACTGAACGAATGAGAAAATTGAACAATCTTTATCTGTATTTCGTGAGGTATATGATAGATATTATGATGATTGGCGTGATGATTAAGGTTCGAGAGTCAGAGTTTATTTTTTTCTAAGATTATAGGTTTGAAACTGATCTCAAATACTATCAATTCTTATAAGGCTAATTTATACAGGTTTTTGTTTCGATTTTAATTGGGCCTCGTTGCTAGAAGACAGTAGAATTAATCCTCCAAAAAATTAATCAAAGTGCACCTAAATTGGCCCGTATATCTTGAGTTAAAAAAAATAGTCTTACTAACCATCACCCACCATAGCAATGGATAATATGATCATAGTGCAACAAAAGTCAAAATATAAAGACAGATATTGATACACATTTACAGATATCAATGCCGATTATAAATACCGATGCATATTTTATAAATTATCTACCGTTTTAACGACGGTATTACGGTGGTTAGTATTTTAAAATAACAAAATATATTTTACGGATATTAAAATATTATCAATGCACTTTACAAATATTAATTTACCTTTTATACATTATACATATTTCTAAAAACGGTACCGCGGTGATTAGCATTTTATTAATTAAGAAAACTAGTGATTTGATCCCTTTAAAAAAAAATTAAATTTTTCTTTAACACAAAATAATACTTCTTTCAAACCCTAAATAATTCTACTTTGTCAATAATTGTTCATTGCAGGAACTTTCCTAGAAATATCATTGTAAGGATTACAGAAACATGAAATATTGGGACCACAGTTATGTACTTATCCGACCAGCAAGTGGCTAATTAATTAAAATCCACCAAAGCAAAATTAATTAATATTAATTAGATTAAATAACTTATGTTGACAGCTAGTGCATGCTTTTAATATTTACCAAATTGTTATCCTTAATTAAGCAAATTGACATCCTTGTGATGATGCCGAAAACTAGACGGTGGACTTTCGTGTTTTTTGTAGTGATTTATGCACACGAGTCTTGAAACAGAGGGGATTTTTTGATCAAAAATTATTCGACGATTAAATTAGATATTTGTATAGAGAGAAAACATGTAAGTATATATGCAAGTAGTGAATATGAGAACGTAGCTTGTATTTGATCTTATAACCCCTTTTTATAAGGTGGAAGACGGAGGAATTTTAGGGGTCTGAGAGTTGCCGATTACGCTATCTTTTTCTTGTTGGGAAAATCATGTCATTTTTTTAGCACTCCGTTTTCAAAAGACGGTGATTAATTGATAAGCGTGTAATTTGATCCAAATATTTTGAATTACAAAAAATTAATATTCATTTGGTATTTAGCATTTTATAATTAGTTATTAAATCCCGAGGCCAATTAGCAATGGTCAAGGTTTCAAACTTAAAGTTTTGTTTTCTACAAGAGATTAATCGATATACGCTTAAATTGACCATGATATTTTGAATTACAAAAAAAGACGTTAATGAGCTCTTCATTTTTTTGATGTTTCTTGTTGTTAACGAGCCACATAACATTAACCCAAAAGGGTTCGCCTAGTGTTTATGACGATCTCGTCATTTTTAAAGATTTTTTGTTCGAAACATTTCAAATGCTATCAACTCTTATGAGACCAGTTAATATAGAGTTTTATCTTCTCCCGCTAATGGACAATGAACTTAGTACTTTGTAAATTAATCGAGATATGTGTAAACTGACACGAATACTCTGAGTTATAAAAAACGAGCTGCATAAACCTAGAGATTTACATTATATTGAGTATAACATAAGTCTTGAGTGTATGTTTCTTGTGCAAGTTTGACTATAATCAATGCAACTTTTAATAGCAAGTTTGACTCAATTGAATAAGTTAGGGTTCATAATGATTCATTTCATACACCTAACAGCATCTTTCAACGAAGTAGCAAAATGAGATTTTACATCTACTAAGGACCTGTTTGGTCGACATATTGGATTTTAAATTTTTTATTTTTTGGCTTTGGGGTATTTGGCTGTCTGGACTGTACTGCATTGGACAGCAATCATTCTAGAAAACAAGAGGGAAAACTTAGTGGTGAAGCTAAAAACTGGGCAGCAACTTCCTAAGTTCCTTCCGGGGTTTTTGTACATAAGTTTAAAGATTAGACGGTGTCTTTCGATTAAAAATCTTCAGACGATTAAGTTAAATCTATGAGAGTTGAGAGTATATATATATATATATATATATATATGTACGAGTAAATGAGAACATATACCTTGTCTTTGACCCAATAATAACCCATTTCATAAAGTAAATAGTGGAGGATATTATTGGGTCTGATGGCTGCTAATCCTCCTCCTCCTCCGTTCTTTTGGAGAGGAGCGGATCATTTAGTGATGGTTTCGTCTCCAGGATTTAGAACACCATCAGGTTTCATTTGCAAAATCTTGCCAAACAGATCTCGTGATTGGGTTTTTTTTCTTTTTGAAATATTGAGTGCTAGTTGACAATTTGAAATCTATTATCGAGCACCTAACTTAAGTTGGACGGTCATATGTATGCTAACGACAAACTATTGGACCGTGAGTAAAAGACCAAGTGCTTAGTCAATCCGAACTGATCACATAGCATTCAAAAATCATGACCAATAGAAGAGTTTTTTGGATTCTAAATATATGCCCAATTATATTTTATACTTAGTTACCACTCCTATATATCTTTATGCATACATCCAAACACGTTTAGAGAATGGTAAAAATGCAAAGCAAAATCTATTTTTCAGATTATACTTCCAAATCTGATTTATATACAAAATATGTTCGCAAATTTCATTTTAAATACTTTTACAGATTTTGATTATAACTCAAAAATTTATAATTTATAATCTAAAATCTGTAGAATAATTTAAATTGCTAACTCAACAAAAATATTCCAACAGATTGACTAACAAAGTTATCCCCAAAAGTCAAACTAATAATTAAAATAATTAATGTTTAAAAAGTCTATTGGAGTACACAAATTCTAAGTAATTTGTTAAGTTGCCAGATTAAGTAAAAAATTGTTGTAAATATTATTAAATTACACAATATATGTAGTATATTTTGGAAAAATTTATTGAAATTTGACTTGCCCTATGCATAAAATAAAAAATTGCTTTTTGGCCAGCGACATTACCAAAACAAACATTCTATCCTTAATCGGGATGACGACAGCTAATTAGGAGTAGCTAAAGATTCGACAAGAGCACTGCCCAATACATGCACAAGAAAAAAAATTGTGCAAGATACAAAGACAATTGCCTTGCATTTTTAGAACCTTACAATATAGATATGTTCATGCTCTTTGATCATAAACAAATATACTAAATTTTCTTATAAAAGAAAGGGAACAAGAAGCACAAGAGTTGCCAAAAAAATTATAATGACCCTCCTCCACCTTGTATAATTTTGTTCGCTTTGATCGCCTAATCTCCATGGACTTTCATGTATGTTCTCTGCATTGCTGTAAGACGAGCACGCTCAACTGTGGAGTTTCATTGGATTTTGATGCCCTTACGCTTTTGAAAGATCTTATATGAGGTAAGGTCATGATCTAATATTATATGAAGTACTTTTGTATTCATCAAACGATGTAAAACTCTTAATCATCCATCCGAACTTCCATCGAGACTTCTCTTTTGAACGTCTGACCTCACAATTGACACCGCAGTTTGGTTGTGGCGTCACAAAAATAACAGGGAATAGAAGAGGTGAAGGCTTACTTTGTGCATTTTAGTGCAGAGCGCGACCAAACAAAATCCTAGTTAGAATAATAATGAAGCATATGAGGGTTCTATGTGAATGTTTATATGTTGGTACTTCTGCACCAGAATTCCACACTTTCTAAAAAACCCCAAAAATCAATAAGCATCTACGTTTCATGTTTTGCCTACCGTTTCGTGTTCTTCTAGTAGACACAATACAACACATTTAGTACACCAGATAGTTTCGAGTGGTGCTATCACTACTATACCAGCTATTGTATTTTGGGACACGAACGCCGGACAGATCCTCTAACACTCTGGGGAGATGGAGATTTTGTATTAAGAGCACTGTGTTATCACGCTAGCCTTGGCTTGATCTACTATTTTTCATCCATTTACGCTTACAGTATCATCTTCTCTTTTCATTTACGTGCTTACAAATGTCTCGCTTTAATTTATGTTCCTTAACTAACTGTCTTTTTAGAACTTTGTTATAAGTAATGTTAGGAATACAAATGTTTCGTATACATCAGAATACATATGTGTTTAGAACCGGTGGATGCATATACACAGATGTGTTTGAAACATCTGTGTTACTAGACTTTTTGCTTTGTGTTATTACTAAATAAAAAAAACATTAATTGACCTTGTTTATCTCAACCTCCATGGAAAGGTAAAACAACAAAGAAATTATAGTCACAAAAAGAGAGAAATACAAGAAAAATTAATAAAAATCTCAAAGATTGATCAGAAACTCAATAGAGTTTTTGTAGAGTTTTTGTAGTCAGAATAAAAAGTACTCAAATCAAAAGGAAGGGGAAGAGGGGGAAGCCCTCAGCCCGATTATCTAATTCGCTCCAACATTCATGTATAGTTTTATATATAGTCAAAGTAACTTTATCACTCTCGTGTATCTGTCAGACAACAACCCTTTCGAAAATAATTTACAGCACCCTTTTTATTGCTCAAATTTTCAGTACTAATGAAGTTAAAAGGATAATTAAGAAGGGAGAAAAGTTGAATATTCATTGGCCATTTTCCAAACTAATAGAAAAGCTCTTCTTGAAGCTGGTTGAAACTATCCCAGGATAGCATTGAATCCACACTTTCAACCCAATTTTGGATAGGATTAGATTCACCCATTGAATTAGGGTTGAGAGACTCTTCCAAAGAGAATGAGGAAGGGCTGCAAGAACTGGAATTAGTTATCCCTTGGTTCATCCACAACCCAACATCCAAACACACCCTCTCGTAATCAAGTAAAATATCACCAACCATTTCTTTCTGCTTCTCCTCGTGATTCTGGAGACGAATCACGAAATTTTTGTGATCTTCTCTATCGAATGAATAGGAAGCCTCCTCTAAACCCATCTGCCCTGCACCCTGTTGCAGTATTACCGAAACTCCCATGCTTTCCTCTAGCTCTTTCAACGACTCGGGTATGGTCTCAGTTTTTCCTCCATCTTCTTGTTGTTCCTCAATTGGTTTGTGAGACACAGGGTCCACTCCAATGAGCTTTAACCTCTTCTTGATTCTAGTGTTCCAGTGGTTCTTGATTTCATTGTCGGTACGGCCCGGAAAATGAGAGGCTATTTTAGACCACCTGCAAAAAAAGTCGCATAGGTTAATGATAAAGAGCCTAATTTAGGAGAAAATTTCTCATCGAGTTACGAATAAACTGACCCGAACATTTTACATTATCTCAGGAAAAATGATCTTTTAAAGGAAAAATTAAGACCTGTTACCAAGACTGGCATGAAGTTGTATAATCTGATCCTCTTCTTCTTCTGACAGTACCCCTCTCTTTAGGTCTGGCCTCAAGTAATTAATCCACCTTAGTCTGCAACTCTTTCCACACCTCAGCAAACCTTCATAATCACCCAATACAAATTTATATCAGCTTGAGTAAAATACCGCGGTACGATCATAGTAATATAAAAAAATTAAAATATACGATATAGGTATGGCAAAGATATGTTAACTTAAAATATAATTTTATCAGAATTGTGGTAAATTATTGTATTTTTTGCATGTTGTTTTTAAATTTACTCGGGTACTTGTTTAATTTGTTAAAATCTTAAAGTTATATAAACTATTGTATTTTTCTCGTGTTTTTTTTAAGTTTATTTGGGTACTTGTTTAATTTGTTAAAATTTTAAAGTTATATAAAACACATATCACGCCATAACAATATTCAACAAACTTCAAATATGATGATACTATTCTATATTTCTTTCTATTCCAAGTATTTTTGTTCCAATACTATGCAAGAAGTATCAGAGTTTTATTTTCATAAATATTTTGGATACATTATATAAGCTATCTAAACCGTATCCAATGTATTAAAAATAAAAATATTAATTTTATATTATCAATATTTTTAGGATAAATATGTGCAAGTATCCGTATCTGATACGATACGGGTGCGACCCCTATCTAGAAGTATTCATGCTTCATAGGTGGAAAGAAGAGCTCGGAATCCTCTGTTCTTATGACAAATAGTATCCGAATAAAGTTTTTGCCCCGAGATACAGTTAGAATAAGATCGTGTGACTAAAAATGTATTGGAATAGAGATAGTTCACCTGAAAGCTTAGGAACCATTCGCCAACAATGGATGCCATTGTTGAGGATGAAGTTCATGAGCTTGTGATCTTCTTCAATGGTCCATGGACCTCTCCTCAACCCTACTTTGTCACAACAAGGTTGCCTCCCCATTTTTCACAGTTTTTCAGAGACAGAAGAACTAGAGAGAGACAGAAGAATGAGAGGGAGAGAGAGAGAGAGAGAGAGAGAGAGAACTTGAAAATGGAATGCACAATCAGAAGGGAGGTTAATTATACTCCAAACAAAGATTCTGCCAGATCATTCAAGTCATAAACAAAGAGATGTTGCTGTTTAGCAGGGGAGATACATGATTGATATGGGAAAAAACGAAGGCATATTGAGTTGATGGCTCAAAAGGAATGGAGAGGGTATATATAATAACAAAATGGCCACCACCCTTTTGACACGGAGATCCCGATATACACAGCGCACAGCAAAATGTGTTGCCTGTTAAAACGATATTATTTGACGCGCGAAAAGCTTCTCAACAGTTGTCCGAATACTGTCCAACTGTTTGTACAGTTTTTGGAGCGCCAAAACGTCAGTATACCATGTTGTGCACAGTAGGATCCCGAGGTCCCCCACCCTTTTGCTAGGAGATCCCAATAAGCACAGCGTGCAACAGAGTATTTTGTGCACTAAAACGACATTATTTTGATGCATCAACCGACTTTTTCAAAACCGTTTGATTATTGTCCAAACAATTGAACAATTTTGGAAATGTATCGTTTTGACTCCCGCAACACACTTTACTGTGCGTTATACACAACAGAATTCCCGAGTCCCCACCCTCCACCCTTTTGGTAGGACATTAATGAACAATGTATTATTTGAATGAAGCTCAAAGGGAAAGGAAGCAACAGACGTGGGTCATTGATCTTGATTGGCAAATTCAATATTTTGAAGTCCCAAAGTCTTCTCTTATTGGGGTTGTTTTTTAATTAAAAAACATTGGGAGTGATTAGAGGATTCCTTAGCCCCTTGCAAGCTGGCCAGTTTGTCCTTGGAGCCAAATCTTCTGAGTTTTCATATTATATGAATATAGACATATAGGGCGGAACCACAATTTTCCATTCAGGGGAGGCAAGATTTTTTTTTTTTTTTATAGAAAAGAAGAGGCCGAATGTAATTTAGAGGGGATCAAAAGGTAACTTTTTTGTAATTTTAAAAATTTATACCCATCTCCATGAAATTTCGATCCTGAGAACATAGCAAAAAAAAATCCAAAAGAATTCAAAACTGATTGTTTGGTGGTCAAGCTCTAAGATTTACGAGTGTTTCTTTCTTATGTTTCAAGTTCGAAATTTCGTTATTTATTAAATGTATTTGGAATAGTCTGAAGTTACTACTCTGCCCATCAAACTTCTCAACAATTCGTATTTAGCCATCATAATCGCAATCACAACGATAAGTCATCAGTGAATCAACAAAAAAACACGCCTGCATTGGAACATTGGCTATGATACCAGTTTGTCAAGATAAACACAAAACGAAAAAATAAACCAACAATCAATTGTAGAAGAATATATACAAAGTTTTACGTGGTTCTAAATAAGTATGAATGTATTTAAACGTAATTCATGAGCGAAGAGCGTGAGAGAATTCACTATGAACAAGAAGGGATTGCAAAGAGTTAGCAGTATCCGAAACTCTCAAAGAGACATCCAATATCAAGAACTCACTTAAGCCTCGTCCGAACAGGACGCTCCCCCCAAATTTAAGTCACTTTCAACAAATTCCATGGGATATTTCCTCCTATCAAATTATAACGGCCAGTCAAACAAATAAGATATATAATTTCGTATGATATGCAGTCTCACCGATTTAATTGTAATGTGATTAATAACGTCAAACTTTCCATATAGTATTCTACATTCAATGAATGTTTAATCGGAGTTACAACTATACATTACTAATTCGATGTTTATTCGGTCAAACAAATAGACCCAAAAAAAAAAAATCAATTTCAGCATATGGGAAATCAATTGAAATATTTGTAGCTTCATTTTTTAGTGCAATTGAAACTTCACCTGGATGAATAGCACCACAAGTTGTTTTCTTTATTCTCTATTTCACAGCTACTTGTAACACACACACACACACACACACACAGACAAAAACACGTTTTTAGAAAGCGTGTTGATCCCTATGTTGTCCAAAGCTGAGTATCTTTTATTCGTTAGATAAAGCTTTTCCTCACGGGCCTTGTGCACTAAATCACAGGAGGTTGTCCGTCATCGTAAAGTAGTCCCGGTGAACAAGAGAGAAATCACCTTCTAGTTTAGGTGGGTTCTTAACCCTAGTGTGATAAAAAAAAATTATATATACAATTTTAGCCCGCCCTGTTATTTGCAATGCAAGTCATTTTTAGTCCGGCCAGTTCAAAATATAGCTCAGGATAAATTAAATTCTTGGTTCCGTCCTTGCCTGTGAAGCTTTTGGAAAGAGAGTTGTCTTGTGTGTAAGCATAACATTTCTGGTCAAACCTACCGAACCCAATTAAGAAGAAAGAACCTAACAGACACATCTTTTTTCTTTTTAGGGGTACCTCGTAAGACCTCAATCTTCCTAGTCCGAATGGGAGAGCTTGTTGTGCATTATACACAGCAGTACGTGTTGCGCACTAAAATAACATCGTTTTGCGCATAGCATGCCCTGTTGTGCTCAATGCACATCAGAACCCCTGGTCCCTTCCTACTCATACATATAGATAGATATAGATAGATAGAACTTGTTATGCATGTATGAGTGTTGCCTGAGGTTCATGAACATAGTTTTCATGCCTGCAAGTTAGGAATATTCCCCCTCCAATTATTGTAAGCGCCAACCCAAACATTTAGGTATGATCTTGAATGTCTAGGCAAAAAAGGCAGAACAGGATTTTATTGTCTTGAGATTGGCTAATCAACTATATATATATATATATATATATATATAACACAAATAGGGATTGTTTGGATAACATCATCACTGGATAAAGTATTTGGAAATACTGAATGAAAATTGTCTCATAATGAGAATTTGTTAAATGAGAAGACTGTCACAGAAAACTCTGTCTTTGGAATGTGAATATCGGCGATAAAATCTATTGCAAATATATGAAAATAAAAATCTTTCGAGGCGTGTTATGACGTTGCTTTTCTAAAGACAATATTTGTTCCTACCGGATGATGTGCACTAGGTTACAGTAAACTTGTTTTCGAGATACAACGAAGACGAACTTGTGTGCTTTCCATCTACGTTTGCACAAACAGAGACGGACAGCAAACCTGCCTAGTACAAATAAAGAAGAATCAGAAAATCACCAAATATTTTTTTTGCAGAATAACAATATTTGGACTAAATGCTTCCAAATATAAGAACTTTTTGACAGAGACAGTGGGCAAAATTCAAGTAAGTAATTGTGTTGGAAAATGCTAGTATTAATTATAGAAGGTTAAAGGTATAATTCAAAAGTCACATCTTTTCAATTTATAAAATCAATTAAAAATTACAACTTTTGATTAATAAAAGTCACAATCTTTCAATTAATAAAAG
>JABCMJ010034325.1:0-15915 GCA_014822125.1 Arbutus unedo | reverse complement strand
TGTTAGCCATCGAATCTTAATTAGGTTGATACTCGACGCATTCAATAATTATATGCCGCTTGAAATCCAATTGAAACACAACCAAATTGCGGGTTGGCAATATGACAACCACACAAAAGGGGAATTTTGAGACATGCCTCAAATGTCCCAGAAAAAAAAAAAAAAACTGATTAAATCACTCTAGATATAGTAGCAAAAGGTAGCCAAATAATATTTTCTTTTTTGGTATTTGAAATTCCTTTTAAGTATTCCAAAATTATTAAAATTATCTATAGAGAAGGTCAATTTTCGTAAACAATCGCACTTATGGAGATATTTCATACGTTCTTATCTATCAAAATTAGATACGTTACAAAATTTCAAATGATATATGTAGTATATTATTTTTATCATTACCAAAAATGTTTATTCAGTTTTATATTGTTTATTACTCCCTCCGTCCCATTTTTATAGTCCCTCTTTGGAATTTTAAATTTTTAAGGGAACATAATGATTACTGCAAAAAGTATTTTTCTTTCCAAATATGTTCTTGATTTGATTAATGTGTACAGTACAAATATTATTTAAATAAAGAGGACAAAAAAAATTTAACAAAATTTTAATTATTATTTTTGGAAAATCGACTTTTATTTTTGGACGTCCCAAATTAGAATAATGGACTATGAAAGTAGGACGGAATGAGTATAATTTTTTGTTAAAAAATATTACTCCCTTCGACTCCGTTTGTTTGTCTACTTTTTTATTTTTACATAGCTCAAAATATTTTTCAATTCTAAAATTGACTTATGAAAATTTTCTTAATGTTCTTCTTATTTTAAAAAATCACACATCGAAAATTGTCCCCTCTCATGTAATGCAAAAAAAAAGTTAAGAATGTTTTTAAAAAGTTAAAATTTATAAGAGTAATTATTCAATTTCTTTAACAAATTAAAATTCTACAAATAGATAAATAAATTGAGAAAATAAATATTTAAAAAATACATATTAATTTTAGTGATAAATTTAAAATGTATTATAGATGCGTATCGATGTCTACAAGAAAATCAATAGTACGTACAAGATTAAATAATATTTCAGCGTACTGTGGAACGCATTTATAACTTCAGAAACATTTGCGCATTTATTGTGGTCAGCATTGTGATTAGTGACTGACATTTTGTTTTTCTCACACGTGAGATATGCACATTTACCGAGAGCTGGTCTCCACCCATGATGGTCCCAATTTCTTGTCCACAGTGTAGTTGGATTGTGGAAAGCAAAATTCCCGAAAATTGAAGCCATTTTTATTACTGCATTTGTTTTAATTTACTTGTTCATTTTTATTATTTTATATTTTTTACATAATTTTTAATTTTTAATTTTTTTATATTTAATATGAATCTTGTTTTATAAATCTCGATAATTTTTTAAAATGTTATACATTATTTAATTTACTGCATTTGTAAATCTCTATAATTTACTGCATTTGTAATCATTTAAAATATTATACATTATTTAATTTAGATAATTTTTTAAGAGGTACGAATGTTAAAATTGGACAAATAAATTAGAATTGAATGAATATATTTTAGTACTTAGCAACTTAGATTTTAAGTGAGACATGTTTTGTTGATTAAATTAAATTTAGATTTGATTACAACAAATTAGGATTTGAATTTTTACAATACTACATTGAACCTCTGAGCATAAAATAACAAATTATACCTAATTTGGAGTCATTTAATTTGTCTGTCGCTTCCACTTCTTGAACTATGTGTTCTGAGATCTCCCACACACTGTAGAAGCTAATAATAGTTAGTGCTTACCAACCGAAGTTCAATAAATAAGTACTCAAATACTTAAGTCAGTACGTGAAGGAGAAGGAGGCAAAGTAAAGTGCTTGTTAGAGTTTTTGGAGTGTATATATACCGTACTTCCTCAAGTGGTGTGTTACTTATACTCGGCTTCACTTGAACACCAAGCTAAGATATGCACCTACGGAGCACACTTTTCAATGACCAGAACTCTTAATCGAATTATGTTATGATGTCACATCCAGCTTGGAAGCCATGTAACGTGGCTGAAATACCTGTTCGTTAGGAGAGCTCAAGTCTGTACAACGTGGCAAGAGTCAGTCTGTTGGGTCCTAACTTGATCTAATCCAGATGGTACGCACCCATAAGCTAAGCTGGTTGCTCGATGTCTCGTGGACCTGATCGGACATTGGTCCAACCCACTTTGATGTGGAATGATTGGACTTGATTTGTCATATAGCCCTAGTATTCGATGATGGTCCAACCAGTTGTTCGTTGCGAATTTGGTCCGCCACACCAACTGCCCTCAAATAGTCATTTTGTCTAGTTAAAGTACATAATTAAAAAAGTATAATTTTTAACATGCCTAATCACTTTGTTATGTATATAAAAATATATACTCCATCACTGCTGGACATTTTGCGTAGTTAAAGTATGGGAAATAAATATATTAACACATGCACGGTCAGATAATTAATGCACTAATACTTTATTATTAATTTAATTAAATTTATATTGTCTCTGATAACGGCATGACTACATGTAGTTGATCCAAATGAAAATAGATAAATACCTCGTCATTTGTAAGTTGACTTTATCTTATTAATGAATTAATTTAAGCTTATTTGACTTCAGAAATTAAGTGAGATAATTTTAATTTTAATTTTTTACTTTTTTTATTTAGTTTAAGCTGTAAAAACTACAATGAACAAAGGAGCACTTGATTCGAAGAGTACATCTACAGAAAATTAAGTACAATCTAGACATTTAATGGAAAATAGGTTATCTTACAATTTTTTCGATCGATTTAATTTGTGCTTATTATATTGTATAAAATAAAACTTAATTTAATTTAATTCATTTAGACTAAACTATTTGTGGTGTGCTTTCACCGAAGTTAATGTAAAATTTTGTTAAATACCATAAGATAAATGAATGAAAGAACTACCCTCTAAAATCACTAGTTTGAACAACTTACTCCAAATAAAAATCAATAAGCCAATAATTAGGGATTGTTGTGTCTTTTACCTTCACTTATACTCCTGCCACATACAAAACAAAATTCAAAATCCTACTTTATCCGAAATAAATTTGTCCCAAACGAATGTAATTTTTTTTAAGAATAAAGTAGCCAATAAACCAATAATTTGCTTTGGCCAAGTAGAGCAATTGTACCAACCAATCTAGACTTATACTTAAGTTTATTAAACATTACACCAAACAAGAATCTTATTTATAAGTGATATCAAATGAGGCCAAAAGACCTTACCAAATAACTAGTTTGTTGAAAACAAGCAATTATATTTCTACTAACTGGCCTCCTTTGCAACATTGACATTTGCATTTACGTCTGGTACCGCAGAGAGAGAGAGAGAGAGAGAGAGGGTTGAAACATTGACAACTATTTTCCAACTACTCCGGGCCAGTGGTTGTTAGCGAAGTCTAATGAAAGCCCACACGTCAACAGTCATACCAAACATGAAAACGATGCCCCATCGTAGGTCACCTGTCTTAAATTCCAAAACTTACGGATATAGTCAGCCGCCACACAAGTTTTTTTATTGTATTCACAAAGGATTAGGTTTCTATTGTTGCAAAGTAGACTTCTATGCATATCTTATCTGTGCCACCAACTGAAACAAAGCAACAACATCCCAAATTATACATAGACATAATGATATGTGTAATACTTACATAACCGCCACAGCAGTAAAAAAAACCCGTCACCACTCGTTTATGTTAATAGATGGTCAATATCCAAAACTATCTTGACCTTGATGTATCGGTGAAGTAAGCCGTTATTGCCTTCAACTTCCCATTTAAGTAGTTCTTCTCCACCTGAAACAATGGACTTTAAACCTTAGAATGTAGACTAGTTTTACGATTCGAAAACTTAGGGATGATAACAAATGAAAGAGCAAAAACTGAAGCCGCATTCATTAAAAGTGTTGCATGGAATTGTAAGATTTGGACTATTGTGGTCAATATTCTGGTGGAGTTTTTTGTCTGCAAATCATTTTCCTTTTACATAGACAGAATTAGAACTACTGTAGTCAATTTGCATAAAATATGCAAACACCACCAATCAAAATCGCATAGCATCATTTCTCCCATTTGACACATTGAAACACTAGCAGATCTCATTGCATGTTCATGGATGTGAAAAGGTCAAAATATATACATGGGCAAAGCCACGTGGTAGCAACTGGCAAGCAACGTCACCAGATTCCATCGACTGAGAAAACCCTCAAGTATTACCCCACATATGAAGTCGGCTTTAAGCATTTGACCCCTCGACTCTATAAAAGAACCCATTGAGTTATGACTCTATACCACACAGCAATATGGCTCCGACCCTTATATATACCTCGGCCTCCTTTTTTTCCCGACTATTGGATGGGGTGGAGAGTGGGGTTGGTACTAACAGAAAACTAATGGTTGCTTCAGAAAAGGGGGAAAAAAGAAAAAAAACTGAAACAAAGAAAGAATATTGGCATAAATACCTCTAACGACCATGGAGGATTGGCAGATAAAGACAACTCCGCCAGTTGATTGAGATCAACATTTCTTGGCAGGAACATGACAACTTTGGAAGCAATTCCCTTTGCAACGTTGAAGAGCACATGCCTGGTATAATTACACAAGTATAGAATTGGACAAACAATTAACTAAAAAACTAATTGTGGAGAGCGAATGTATCAGAGTTGAAAAACCAGACCCATCATGCGGCTTGAGCATTGTTTTGATGTCATATGTTGTTACTTTAGCATAATCAGGGCCTCCCCAGGGAGGTGACAAGAAGACAACGTCTGCCTGCAGTATTACACAGTAATGCTTTACAACTTAAGATGGAGAAGGCATAGGTATTTTCACAATGATTCAAGGATGATCAAGTTGATTCCTTACACTAAATCATTAGATAACAACATTCAAGACAAGATATACTTACAACAGCTTTCAAGCTTCACTACTAGATTATTTACTCTTGAAGACCTTCTATTCAGTGTAACATGGATTACCAAACAAACATAGGTTCCCTATACACATAGTGCAGTGTTGTCTTCTATAAAAATGGTTCGCCAGTCAATTAACAAGTTAAAAGGGTATGAGAGCACTTTGCAACGCATATCAATGTGTATAGCATATTGGATTCTTGGGAAAACAGAATTATGAAATCCCCTCTAGAGGAACGAAAACATTGTGTACTATCTACAAGATTTGACAACCTTATTCCTCTAAATGTGTAGATAAAAATACCTTCAACTTTGCTGCCAAGAGGAAAGAGTCCCCTCTCACGAAATCTATACGATCACTGACTCCATAGATGGCCGCATTATGAAGTGCATAGTCAATCTTCTTCGGATCAATATCAATTGCAGTAACATGCTTGCTCCTGAAACAGAAAATAACAAAGACATGAAGCATAGCTACTGAAGTTGCTAAAAGAAACTTTATGGAGATTTTTGGAAGTGTGAAGGATGCTCAATCCTTTGCTCGACAGCAAGCAAATAAGGACACTGGTAATTAATTTGTAATTTATGCTTCATACTTTAGTCTTGAAATTGTTATTAACGTTTCTCTAAATGTTCAATAACTTAGCTTGCTACCACGAGTTGTCATGTGAGCATCTCCTCTTTTGGATGATCCAATTGTTGAGAAGTTTGTTCTAATTGTAGTATTATGACTATCTTTAGCCCTGGTGCTGTAAGCCAGAACAGATGTGTCTTTGACTAAACACATTGGCTTAACATTCTTAAGAGTTTTGGTGAATTTTAATCTCGATGCTCTTATTTCAACTTAGTCGAGTAGAGCTGCAGAGTCGGCTGATGGCCTTGTCTGGCAAGGTTCAGCTTGAAACCAAGTGCATTAATGAGTATGTTAAGAAATGCTCAAGAATTAGCTGATTTTGATGACTAAGGAACCTGTTTACTTCTCAAGAATGGTCCACTTGTCCGCCTTGATAAGTCTCGGGAAGTGGAGTAAGTCCAGTTTCAACCTGGTGGCTGATCCACATTTGATCTTGCCATCTAACTATACTTAAAACTGTTATGTTTGACTTGGCTTTCAACTTGATTAGGGTTACTGGAAGGTTTCTTGTCTGTCCAATGGTTCCTCATTCAAAGCTTGATCCCCCACCACCCACCCCGCCCACCAACCCACCAAAAGACAAAGAAAAAGTTAAAAGATATGCAATCATTTAACTAATGTGGCTTTTGATGGACCAGGCATTTCTGTCAACCTTGAGAATTCGAAGTTGGAGGATGATGCACCTGAAGAGGAAGATGATGGGCAAAGGAGGAGAAAGCGGCCAAAGAAAGTTCCAAGCAAAGAGAATCTTGACCAGACAGGAATTTATCAAACTCATCCGCTTAGAATCATTCTCCATATACATGATGACAATGTTGCTGATCTCAAGTCTGCGAAACTAATCACTGAAGTTGGAATACTTATTGAAGCTGAATGCTGTATGTGTTGGAATTGAAGCCTCCAATGATGGACCTGTGAATAACATCTTATGCAACCTGTTCCCCAGTGACACTGGCCTTGAGCTTCCTCACCAGGTATGCGTCTTTTGTTGACATGCTCTAATATATAAAGGAAAAGGCTTTCTATGATAATATTTCTTAAATGATATGCAGACAGCCAAGCTTCGTGTCGGTGATGCCTTGACTTTTGATGAAAGGAGATCACATCCATATAAGTGGGCCCAACAATTGGCTGGAATTGATTTTTTGCCAGAGGTATCACCATTGCTTACAGGCTGTGAAACTACAGACAACGAAACAACCAAAAATGCTGAAATTATATCTGGTCTCTCCCTATACCGTCAGTAGAATCGTGTACAGACCATTGTGCAAAGGATTCGATCTAGGAAGAAGGCTCAGCTGGCTCTTGCGTGAGTCACAGCTCTATTTCTTATAAAGGATATAAATGGTAGAACCACAATGTAGTGAATTGGAATACTGCTTTTGCTGTGTTCAATTAGCTGGATTTAATTTTATGGTATTCATGTTATACATGGCTCATGTTCTTGTTCCTTGGTTTGAATGGCTTTGTGTTATATTATTGTTTGCTTATGTATTCCTTGCATTGTTTTAGGTTATTTGTTTGTGTAGTATTTATTTACCCTTCGCCTTGGACATCTACGATTGTGATTCGTGTGTGGGGTAAGCTATACTTGTTGAAAACTTGGAATTGTTTGGTTTGGCTTACAGGGAACAGCTTGAGTTACTTTCAAAGCTTAAATGGCCTTCTCTGTCTTTTAAGAGCATTCCATGGGCCCCGCATACCCCTTTGTGCAGCTTGCATGGTTGGTCACCTTTAGGATCCCCATCTAATAGCGCTTCATCTTCGCCTGTGGTTGATGTAGAACAAGGTGAGGGCCCTTTGGGCACTGATATGGATGGAAGATCTGGTGCTTCAAGGGGTGAGGTAGAAAACTAAAGGGAAGATGGGGAGCTGCCTAAGTTTCAAAAAAAACTGATGAGGATTTAGATATCATGCTGGACTCTGACAGTGATATGGATAAGCCTGCACAAATTCAGCAGGAGATAGGAAATGCAGCCGGGATTGGGTCCTACGAAATGGTTGAACTTGAAAATTCTTGGGCAGACTATGGTGTCCAGGAATATTGCCTTGTGTTAACTAGGACATCGGACAATAACAAGAGGAACATGAAGTTAGAAGCCAAGGTAAGCCAAACGTTGGTGTTGTTTACTGCTGTATTTTCCCTATTTTTGCCTCTTTGTTTTTTGATGTTTTGATGATTCACTTGAGCATCTATTATGGCAGATCAAGATAAGCATGGAGTATCCTCTTAGGCCTCCTTATTTTGCGTTGTCGCTTTCCACTGCATTGCTTGGAGAAAACCATTCTGAGAGTGATGGTTCTGAGTGGTATAATGAACTTCGTGCCATGGAAGCAGAGGTAAGAAACTAAGAATTATGGTCTCAGATGTATGCGATGCTGTAAAAACAGTAGGCCTAGGTTTCTCGATTAATACTTATGGAACCTGGAAGTGTGATGGCACATACTCTAGGTTAGTATAGCAAATAGGCGTCTCTTAGGCTTTGTTTTGATTCCTGTAAGAGATTGTGTTTTTTGGGTAAAGGCAAAACCTAATCATGGTTTTTGACAACTCATCGAGATATCTTTCAGTATAGTTATTGTCCTTTGGCTCGCAACATTTCCATATACCTGAGACTTCCATTATTGTCTCTGTTCTTAATTCCTTTATTTTTGACAGTCTTGGAACCGATGCTCCCTTTACCAATTAGAGCTGTAAATAAATGAAGTGAGATATCCTAAAAAGATGATACGGCTTTGCTCTTCCCCCGTCAAATTCCAGCCCGCATTTCATGTTTTGTAAGATCTTTAGAGCTAAATGTTGACATGCACATTTGCCATTTGTAGGTCAATGTTCACACGTTAAAGATGATACCACTGGATCAAGATAACTTCATCTTAGCCCACCAAGTTTGTTTTCTAGCAATGCTGTTTGACTTTTACATCCGTGAGGGATCTTCAAGTTCTGAGACGAGAAAGAGTACTTCAGTGGTTGATGTGGGTTTGTGCAAGCCTGTAAGTGGTAAGCTTCTTGCCAGATCTTATAGAGGAAGGGATCGTAGGAAGATGATCTCGTGGAAGGATAGTGGGTGTACGCCTGGCTACCCGTACTAGACATATCAATAACCAAACCAAACTAAGCCATGTCTCTCAATCAGTTCTGATCGGCTCCCTGAATTCTTACTAGAAGTATCAATATCAGATCGGAATGTGACCACAGTGATGTTACTGTCAACTTTTGTCAAACAGAGACTTCTGGAAGATTCGTCGTAAAACGTATGTAAGAGAGGAGATTTCGGGAAAGATTCTTTGTAAAACTTGATGTCAAATGGATATTTTATTAGCTTCTTATTTGATTCGAGGGATGTATCATGGTTGGTTGCTTAGAATGAAATCTTAGAAATCCTGAATTGCGTGCAAATGCTAATTGAGCTGGTACTGTGGTAATCTGTCCTTACGGCTTCGCTTGAACTGAGTCATATTGGTGCTCATTTGTTGTGAATGAACTTGAGCCACTCGTGAATCTAAGGGCTCAGTTATGGACTGAAGGTTTTAGCTACTGAATGTTTTACATGATTTGAGAACCAATTGAATGGTTGCATGGCTTGTCATTTAGAAACTAAGTGAAATACATTCACTCCCTCCCTTTGTCCTTCCCTTCTCTAGCAACACATTGTGAAATTCTCCTTTTGGACAAGAATTCATCGGTCGGGTGCACAATCAATTAGGTTGCGCGAATTTTATGAACTGGACCATTGTAAATTGGATGATGTGACATATCACTTCAACTTTTCTATGCCCCTATTAATTGGGCACATTGCTAACGTTGTTGTCGTCGAGATGTGTGATAAATTCTTATTTTTTAAAATGACGTTAAATTCCTCTTGGACCACCCTTTTCGGTGTGTGTAGCACCATCAGAGTTTCAAATCTGTTCGTTTCAACGTATACCATGTTCTTTTTAAATTTTTCCCCCCCTGGAAATGGAACTAATTTCCCTGTTGAACCAATTTACATCTCTCTCTCTCTCTCTCTCTCTCTCTCTCTCAATGGAAAAAGATGGAGAGCAGACCAAAATTTTCTAAAACAAAGCCGCCAGATACAAATGCTGGAAAGCAGAGAATTTTCACTGATAAGAAACCAGATATGAACTGGAAACATGTATCAGACAACCTACACCATATGTTTGCCGCCTTTACATATGGTTGATGTTTACATAAAAGCAAAAAGAGTTCAATGAAAATATAAAAGCAATATGCAGCAACAGAATACAACTCTGTCCTTTTGGCCCAAAGGGGAAAGAAAAGAAAGAAAACTGCACAACTATGCAAGAAGGAAAACTGCACGACTTTGCATCCCACGGGACCAATGCCCATCGCTTCCATGTCTAGCAGGGTGGCAGTATGGTCAGAGCGACATGGAACCTCTGTTTGTGCAACGATGAAGATGAAGCTTCTTTTGATCTACAGCGCAAAACATGTTTGTCTTAAATATGCACAGCCACCTCCTATTTTCATAATTAAATTTCGTCAATCAAATCACAATCAAACTCTTCACCATGGACAAGTCTGTGTTCGTCTCAGGCATCTTCTTTTGACTCCTTGTTGCTTGTCCATCGTCTCCAAGACCTATAGTGTCCAGAAATCATACAAATTTACTAAAGAACCACACCAACCAAAAAAAGAGGAAATTAAAGAATCTTGTGAAGTTGCATCTTGCACCACCAAAATTTCCTTGAATGCGGTCAAAACTGATTTGTCATATGGTCGTATCAAAAGGGGGGAGCAAGTGGACGGGCAACTAGCTCTGAATGTGTCCAAACCAAAAGCATAATCCACCAAAAAACTAGCCATGGACTCTATACGTCTCTCAAAAACCAATCGTGACGCTACATAACCTAGTGAGGTTGGATCAACATAAGAATAATGTTTCGTAATGATGACAACAATCACTCTGTCGTTAGGCCTACTTACTAGCAATACCTCTGAATGCAACAGCAACCTGCTACTCACAAACAACAAAGTTTGAGAGACGTACTCACACTTGCTAGATTCTCTAAACTTTAGTACAACACAAAATGAAAGAGGGACCAATTCTCTTTAGCACAAACTCATTTGACATTTATTTAATCGCTCCAGCTAACACCACGGAACAGATACTGATGCAAAAGCAGAGAAAATAATTATTCCACCTTTCAGTCCTAAATGATGACTTTCTCACACGGAATATATTTTTACGAAACAATTCAATCTGGACAGTAATGCATTGAGTGTACAGTACAAAAAAAAAGGGCTTAAATAAGCATGTAGAAGAGTCTTATGATCAGTAAACAACAAGGTTAACAGTGCCTCTTCTTAGCAGATAAATCCAATTCTCTATGCAATTTCTACTATGTTCTCAAGAACCCCATATTTGAAGAGACCTCATGGGTGTATGGAGCCTGTAAATGATCCAGGCCTCAACTACTAGATAAATGGTGACTTTCTACGTTACATAATGAAATTCTTTGAAGTTCAAAGGGGGGTTTGGAATGGGTTGTGATTGGGTGATGGGTTGCTTATGCATTTAGGTGATCAAAATAAAAATGCCCGCATGGATGACATAAGAGAGGAAAGAGATGTGAGAAACCATAGGGTTATAAGTAACAAGTTATCCATTATAAATTAACCCAAAAAAAAAACATAATGAAAGTGTTAGAATCAAAAGAGAGAAACCAAAATACAATTGTATTTCTCCATATTCAAAGTTATCCTATTTATATTACAAGACTCAATATGGGGTTATATATGCAAACCCTAATAGGACCAAAAGACTATACTACCCTTAATGAAGAGGATAACAACGTAAATACTACTACTTTGACACACACTCTCAAACTCATGATGCGAGCATGAGTTTGCAAAGAAGAAATAGAGATACTCTGACTAATATCAGCTGAAACCAACCAGCATCATGAGCCTTTGAATTTGCAGACTCCAGCTACAAAACTCAACTACTGAAACCAACCAGGATGTGCAAAACAACCAGCATGTGCAGAACTCTGCTAACAAAAAGCTGTATTGAGAAACTGCGAACACGACGAAGAGAGTGATGATTGCAATCTGAAACCAACCAACATGTGCAGAACTCTGCGAAGATGATTTACGAACCAAAAACCCTAAACACAGTTCTTACCAACATGGGAACGGTGCTATGATGAACAGACAGTGCTCAGATGAACAGTAAGGAAACAGTATGATAAACAGTTGATAACAGTACTACAAACAGTAACAAAACATGTAATGGCTCAGTAGACGACAACAAGGGACAGGCCGCCTACCGGTTAATAAATATCGGCTAGGTCTTAACCCATGCTCTGATAACATGTTAGAATCAAAAGACAGAAACCAAAACACAATTGTATTCGTCAATATTCAAAGTTATCCTACTTATATTACAAGACTCAATATGGGGTTATATAGGCAAACCCTAATACGACCAAAATACTATATTACACTTAATGCAAAAGATAAACAACACTAAACATATATACTACTACTTTTAAAGCATGTCCATTGTACCTGATTTTTTTGCATCTCCATTATTTCCGCCTGCAACAAAGTAAAGTTGATGATTATGTACTGTAGGTTAATTTTGAAAAAACAAAAACACATAAGCAATCACATGCACGGGCACGTGGGCAAAGTAACGAAAAGGGCAAACATTATCAAGACATGCCTGTTTCTTGCGCAGTTCTTGGTTTTCCTCTTTCAGTTTTGCAACTTCTGCTTCCAACTCTGTAGTATAGGCCTGGGCAAAGTCGGAAAGAGAACCATTACAACAGACTTTAGAAATGTTATTCTGAACAAAACAACATCATTGATGAAAACCTTAGAATAAGTGCGGTTGTTTAGACCCCAAGTTTGTCTATAAAGATAAAAGCAAAAATTGTAGTCGTAGAGTCTAAACTTGTTCTATGTTAGACCAAATCTGGGTGGTAAACTAATATGTAATTTTGAGTTCAATTACCTAGTAATGACTGCGATCCTTAAATGGAAGTAGTCTCTCCTAATCTGTCATCTCTGGTCCTATCACATTGCAATCACATTGCCATTCAGCCGCACAAAATTTCTGGCCATTCTTTCATGGATTGTGGTGCGGTATATATCCAGGATGATAGAACCAGAAAGCTAATGACAGCAGAACTCATAAACACGCCAGAAAAAAAATGTCGTATTTTCCTTTGTATGGTACCAAAGGTTGGATTCGTTTTCACCCTTTCCTCAAACAGGAGCAAAGTAATAACAAACTTGAAAAGGTGATGCCAATTAAAAGAGGACTCTCAGTTTATCTCTATTCCACTCTTGGCAACTTAAGTCCTAGACTTGTCAACCGCTTAGTTCAGTTGTAGTTTCCAAGTTTTTCCTCTCTTGTAATGGGAGGTATACCTCCTTTGTTCTCTGTATTTGTTTGCTCTTTTAACGAGTTATTGGAGTACGAAAAAAATATCGAGGACTGCTGCACCAAACCTTTAACTCTTGCATTTTGTCATATGTGGCAAATGTTTCATAAGCCCCAATAGTTGAAATGGTCATGGAATTTATCAATAGAATTTGATTGACTTACCCTGAATATGAGTTATACAACTACCCACTTGGGCAGGACAGATGCAACAGCTCCATGATTCAATAAATTCTCCAGAACTACCAGCGTTGCATGTATAAGTTATAATGAAGGCATCACAAATGGAAGCTACACAAAAAATAGCTCATTTGCCCTACTGCAGCTACACATAAGGCACCATGCCCACATCTCATGGGTTATTTATCTATCATGTCATCATGCAATAAAAAATCATCAAGTCTTCCTTTTCGTGTTTTGATAGATAGTTATCAATTCTTCCATTGGCAAATTATAGGATTTTTATGAGCCAAATCTAACAGGGACTCAGAGATTAGGCCAAATCTCATCTATCCCACAATTTAAATGTTAACACAAAAAAATTAATAGTTTTAAGTGTGGAACCAATGATTCATTATGGCCTCAACCACTGGTCTAATTTGGGATGATTTAAATTGCATGGTTAATTACTGGTAAATAGAAAGGAATTCCTTATATGTGTACACCCAAACTAGAAAACAAGTACGCTAATATTCCAATTAAAGAAGTTGATACACTGACAGGAGAGTTGAAGGAATACCCAACGAAATTTACCTGCTTACGAGCCCGTGATCTAGCAGCTGACTCTCTGTTCTTTATCATTCTTCTATGTCTCCTCTCCACAACCTTCTCTACAGCTCCGCTTCTTCTTCCCCTTAAACCTCCATTAAACACATAAGGAATTGGTGAAACAGAAGACGTATCTCCATTACTCTTCCCATACCCATCTGAATTAGCTGCTGGAGAAGCAGCTGCTACAGTAACAGCACCAGCTCCCAACCCAATCATACCCATCCCTCCACCCTGTATTACACCACTCTGAACCAAACTACCATTCATGGATGATGTATCAGTATTTCCAACAATCCCACTCCTAATTCCAGGGCTACTAGGTATAGGCATGGGATTGGCATAAGACAGAATTTGTTGCTTGGGGAAAATTTGTTGATGTTGATGTTGTTGTTGTTGTTGCTGCTGTTGCTGTTGCTGTTGCTGTTGCTGGGACTGTGGGATATACAACTGTTGTTGTGTTGATCTAACCCCATTTACATTCGAGGGTAAATTCCCAGATTGTACGGAAGTTTGATTACTACTCTCAGGAATCCTATTACCCATCAACCCTGTGTTCTGATGACTTAACTGTTGAAGTCCAAATCCTAAAGCTGTATTACTACTAGGGATCGACACATCGCCAAAAAAACCTGAATTATTGATATTTCCAGGTAACTGGATATCTTCCCTAACCACCCCAGCTCTAACCAAGAACTCCTCAAGGGTCATCTCTCCTAAAGTCGGCTGTCTCTGTGGAATATTCGAATTTAATACCCCACCACCGTACTCTTTCGACATATCTCTCCAAACCTCATCCACGGTCTTCTGACTCAACGTCCTCGGTAGGGTTAACGAACCCTGCCTCTGTAAATACCCACTAGGGGTGCCCAATTCTTGGCCGCCCGCACCGCTGGTGGACCCCACGGTTTGTGTCTCCTCAGCACTCCAGATGTTCTTCAAGAGCTCATCCATGTTGATGGACCCGATATCCTTCCCAATCCCAGCACCCAAAGAGTTCTGGAACTCGTCGAATGTTAGCGAGTAAATTGACTGCTGCCTCGCCAAGGAAAAATTATCAGGCGGCCGACCACCACCGCCACCACCATCGGCCGGCGGCTCATTTCCGAAATTCTTGAAGTTCATAGTAGTAACCAGTTACTAAATTTTGTATGTGACAGTACCCCAAACTACTCAAAAGAAGTTAAACCGACTACTAGAGTTTCCGATCTCTCTCCCTCTCTCTCTAATGTGTGTGTGCGCGCGTAAATTGCAAATCAAATTGGAAATCTGAAGTTCACCGATAATAACTATATCGTAAAAACAATTCAATTCCTACACTAATCTGAGATCATAAGAATTCACCATTGACCAAAAACTCAAAGAACACGCACAAAATTTGTTTGTGATAAACCCAAATTCAAAACCCTAGTAACCCTAGAACATAAAAGATCGGTACTCCTATTCAACAACTATTCAACAACTACAGCAGAAGCTCAAAAATAAAAATTGAGGGATAGCAAAAACGGATGCAACCACTTCAAGAAGATAAGGTAAGCTAAGATCGAAAAGACATACACAAATTAAACAACGAGATAACAATTGATTAGGAAAATAAGAGTAAAGAAATTCGTCACAGTAGGGAGAGCTTGAGAGAGAAATTTAGAGAGAGAAAATGGAGGAAGAACATTATTGGCTGATTTTATAATATTTTTCCCCGTGTCTGGTCCAGGACGTTTCTTGGCTGCGTCTGGTCATGCGGTGACAAGTGTCGAGTGTCGGAGGTCTCTCTTCTGTGAGGGAGAAATTATTCAGTGCTCCTCAGAATACATCCACCTATTATCTCATTCTCTTTCGACTCCCCACGGGACACACCCCACACGCACGAATTTGGAAGCCCGGCCGTGCACGCACACATAATGTATTATGTATCAAAATAATATTATTTACGCATACAGAATATTATTTTGGACAGACTCAAAATACTGTTTTGGCGCACAAATCAATAAGAATCTTTGTTTTTATACCAAACAATATTATTTTACTACACAATATGTTTATTGTGCAGTAAACTCCTTCATTTCCGCACACATTGATATAGACCTTGACAAGGGCGGAGGTATGTGGGGGGGGGGGGGGGGGGGGGGGGG
>JABCMJ010034303.1:0-10983 GCA_014822125.1 Arbutus unedo | reverse complement strand
CAACATCTAAGGCACACAAGGAGAGATTCACAGTCTGAGCACAAACCTAAAAACACAACAGAAAATGGTCAAAATCACTAAAAACGCAAATTCCAAGGAAAGGCCCCAGGAAAACAAGTACCTATTTTACTCAAACTAAAGAAAATGTTCCTTGCTAGAGTCACCATTGGGACTTGGTTTACAAGGATCATTTCACCCCGAACATGTTCCTGTATGCGCTCGTGAGATGCATCAGGGTTCAACAAGATGTTGATTTCAGGAATGGGGTCAACAAAGCTAAAAGGGTAAAATAGACAGATCATGTGGGCGGCGATCGTCTGGGCCTAGCCAGTGAAATGGACCCTTTTGGGGGAGGGTGATCAAACTGGACAGTTGGAGGGACGCTCTTCTCTAAATGGTCACTTAGAGGGGCATCACCCCTCGGCAGGTCATTTGGTCTAAACCCCTTTACGCCTAGCCATAGAATTACATGAAAAAATATTTTCTATCTTGATCTCCTCAAGGCATTTTAACATGATGTAATAAGTTTTCAATATTTTTCTTTTGGCTATTATGTGTTTTAGACAATAATTCTTAAACTGTTTAATATATTCAAATTTTATTGTTGTTTCATTATTCTTTCTTTGTTGACCTCCATCCATATGGAACTAAATGAAAAGTCAAAACTCGCTTAGTAAAAACGGTACAGATGACTCATCGTGTTTCAACCAATATTACCCTTAGATTGGTTTTACTTAATGAACATGTATTCAAACATCGTATTTAATTTGATTTACAAACGTACAATCAGGACCAACCCTACGCATAGGTCCACCAGGCGCCTAGGGCACCCAATTTTTAAGCCCAAAACAGGGCCCCATTCAAAAGAAAGTGATAAATAAATAGGGCCCTGCATTTTTTGTAGTTTTGATTTGCTAGCTTAGTAGTGAAATATTGTAACATTTTTACACCATGCCAGAGTTCGAAACTCATGACCCTTTTTTTAGATATTGTGCTGCTTTTGGAAATTACATATGTTTAGGCCTGCTTTTGGAAACAATATCAATTATATTTATTTTTCCCCTCATTTTATGTTTATATTTTTATATTTTTATTTAAATTCAACTTAGTTTAGTTGACGTTCTAATTGGATAATTTTTGTCTTCATTAAAAAAATCTTATTTATTTGTTTTACGTCAAATTTATGTAGATTATTGGTTCGTCTTGCCAAAAGGTGTTAGAAAAGTAAAAAATATGAATCAACTTTTTAAAATTTTTAAAAGACAAAAATAAACTAAAAATGTCTATTTTAAATTATTTTCTATTTAAGCGATTCTTTTTTACCTTTTCGTGATAATTTTTTGTTTTTCAAATTCCTTTTGTAGAAACGAACCAATCTAAAAAAATATGACACAATAAATGAGAAAAAATTTGCCTAGAGACTAAAGGTAATCCAAAAACACTTATTATAGTAGTTTTTGTATTTGATTTTCAAGTTATTACTAACTACTTGATCAAATTGGTTTAACACTTTCAAAGTTAATCAAAAAAGTCAAACATTTTAATTGAAAACTAAAAAAACCAATAACAATGATAAAAAATAAATTAAATAATAAAATAAATCAAAATATAACAAATTTGACATTGCTCAATATGTTTTGGAGATTTGTTTTTTAAAAATTATATCCATTATATGTTTGTGAACAAAAATTTAGAGCGGCCTAATATTACATAATCGTCTAAGGCCCCATAATGTTTAGGGTTTGCCCTACATACAATATGTCATTTGAATATCTGTGGATTTTTTTTCTCTTCAGGGTGATACTATGGAGCAGTTGTTTGGTCTGAAGAAATTGATTAGTTTAAAGAATATTTTATTGAAAGAAAGATTTATATTTTTAAGAGAGTCTATATTATGAGAAGTTTAAAATAGTACCATATCACTTTAAAATGTCCTTCAGTGATGATACAATAGTTGATGACATAGTCACGGCAATAAATTCCCGCATCATTGGAATTTCATTCCAAGAATGTCGAGGATTAGTAATTTCCTTTAACAAGATGTCCAATTGATAGGTATGTAATCTTTTAATGCATAATTTCGATAATACTATTGTAAGAATGAATCAAAATTTCATGAATGTGAATAAATCTTTTAATTTTTTCATTCACACCTTCGTAACTTATTAAGGTTTAGATATATGTAATCGGGTAGATGTTGTTGGATTGGTTGTGAATGTGACTGAATGTTGACCTACTCAAAATGGTCGTTCTAAGGAGAGAGATTTTGTTACTTGATAAAATGTATAAAGTTATCTATTGTTTATATGTTTTAAGAAATTTATGAGCTATAAATTTATCTATTATCAATTCTAACCTATGTTTTCTATGGTAAATTTATTAGAAATAGATTCCCGAGACCCAGTGATGAACGCGCGCATATTATATAACAAAAAAATATGAAACCCTACAAGGCGGAACTCCGGTTCATACCTTCGAGATCTCTTTGATTTGATCTCGACAACCTTCACAATTTGGTCTAACAGAAGTAATAGGACGGTAGAATGATCTTGCTCAACTAACCTTGCGATCTTCTACCGTAATCCTATTGCACCTTGATCATGAACTGAGTGTAGGCTCAAAACGTGATATCCTTGCTGTCACAAAACCTCTCTTAATATTTCAAGTATTAAGTTGTGTCTGACCTAGAAGGCATAGCGGTGTATATATAGGTCATGATAGAGACCTCAGGAGAAGTATGGGCTGGGTTGGGCTTCCTATATAAATCGGAATCTTAATCCAACCCGGATTAATTCTAAATTATATAAATTATAATTTATACTATTACAGAATTATAATTGCATTCCCTTCCCATACATTAAAATTATATTTTGAACTCCATATTATTAAATGCTTAGTTATTTTTCAACGTTAAGATTACAGATACCCGTTGATTAAAATAAATTAAGGACAATTTATTTAATTAATATCTATAAAATTTCTTGAGGCCTTCCACTTAACTTATTTGTTATATTAGATACTAATATCCACTTGCAGGGTTTGACATAATCAAACTTGATAAGCCTCCTTAAGAGGATATCATCAATCCCTATAAAGGACATGGATTCTATTAATAATTAACAATTATCATACACTTAATATTTTGACCCAACTTATCGAGACTATAGACCCATAAGGCATCACTCTATAATAAATCAAAATCAATAACATTAAATGTACACATCCATTAATTATCTTTGGATTAAGAGCACAAACATTCATAATAACTATGAGGTGCGAATTGTATTATATTATAAGTATAAATTCAATTACCTCAAGATTTTCCTATTCAATACACACAAAGTGTACTAACAAAGTGAATTAAAATTATACCATTTCTCGTAGTCAAGACAGACTTACTAAAATATTGTGTTATAGTCTTACTGATGATGTGTCCAATTCCACGTAAGATTGTGAACCAAAAATTTATATTCTACAAGAACCGATAATTTGATTATCTGTATGTAAGCCAAACTCTGCACACCAAATTATTTAATATGTGGAATAAGAGACACCCATGCACAATATAATATGATATAATGTAAATATTGCCCATAAAAATTCTCATCAAGAAAATGAATAACTGTTTAAATAATTTAAACAAATATTAATCAATTACATAAAGTTATGACTTTTAGTATAAAACTAAACAAAATTGATAAGCAACATGATCATAGTTTGACGAACTTTGTGAATGAATTTACAACAAGAGATGAATGCTTTTATTTAAAATTGTTAATAGTAATAGTATTTTACTTGCTACGGATTTGAAGATCGATTATTTTTACACTAATTTGAGTCTCCGTTTTTAAAATTTTATTATATAAACCAAGCCACTCATTTCTGAATACATATGACATTCCTAGATGATGAGTTGGTTATGTAATAATCTTTTAATATTATTTATACATTACGAATTGTTAATAATAAAAAAGAAAAATAATTTTGCAAAACAATTTGAAATATATATATTTACATGTTAACTTAGATACTTCAAGGATAAGCGTGCAATAAAACTGGTATCTTTGCAGGGTGGTATCTTGGCAAGGGGGCCTGGGGCCGTCAGCCATGCCCACTAGACGGCTACCTAGGGTACCAAAAAAAATAGACCTCCGACGAAAAATTAAGATCCCAATAAATTATAAGTAATAATACGTAATATATATTGAACATAGAGGATTATAAAGTTTAGTTGTCTCACTGAAAAGTATCTTATTGTTATTTTTAGAGTCTATGGTTCGAGACTCTTGAAGTTTTTTTTGTTTTTTTTTTTTCAGGTTTCATTTCTACCACATATTGATATTTTGTGGTATTTTTACTGTGAAGAAATAAATACTCGATTTGGTTGATTATGTTTTATTATATTTATTTTTTTATACTTTTTGTATTATTCTTGGCCAAAGTTGTCAAAATAGATATAAAATTATATTTTATTTGAAAGATAATCTATTAATTTTAATATAAGTGGATTTCTTTGCTAAATTTTTTTATTGTTTTTAATATTGAAAGAGGCATTTATTTAATTAAATTTCAAGTTTAAACTAGCTTTGTGGATAAATATTGTATTGTGTTAAAATAAACATTTTTATAGAATCTCAATTACTTTAGTAAAATAACTAAAATCACTTGAGTTGAATTTGTATACGAAGGTTAAACTGAAAATGTGAAGAAAAAAATCATATATTTATCTAGTGTAATAGTTTTGAAGTTCACTTTATTCATTTAAAGAAAGAACATATACTACTTCCATCTCATTTTATTTGTTTATTTTTTTGAAAGAGAAATAAATCAATTTTGCGCATATTTTTTTAAAACTTTTTTACATCACTTTAAAACATTTCAACTAGTTCTTTTTTATTGATAAAGAAATTTTTTTTTAAAAATAACCCACCGGGTGTGCCGGAATTTGTAACATACAAATTTTGAGTTCAAAAACAAAGTCGGAAAACAAAATCAATATATTAATTTATGAAAAATAGGATTACAATCTCTGATGTAATTTATAATCAAAAAAAATAAATTCTCCGATACTTCTCTTTGAATGTTGAATCGAGGGCTTAACAGCTTGATGTAGAAATAAATTGGCAGAATCTTCTCGACATTTTGCAAAGAGGATGACTGTTGGATTTGACAGTTCTTCAGGGCTTCAAAACTTTGGTTTGAAGAGATGTTTGGTTTAATGTAGACTTGAGGAATTTAGGCCGTCGAGGTTTGATCTTCATAACTTTTTGAAAACTTATGTGATGGATGAGAACTGTATATCAAATATGATGGAGGCCGCCTCTATTTATATAGGGCCTGTGGGATGAAGAGTTTAGAACAACCCCAACTCTCTCATATTTATCTCTTATTTAATTTAAATAAGATAATTACTATTTCATAATTTTAACACGTGGCGTCACATGATTGAACCATTCGTGTAGCTTTGACTTTTGACCTATAGACACTTGGCAACATTTAATTGGCCAATTATTGTGCTCTATTTATCATGCCTTGAATACGTGACAACTCGTGATAGGCAAGAAATTTATATGCTTACAGATGCCCCCTCAAAGCTCGCTAGTGTGTAAAAGTGAACGAGCCTCGAAATGTTTACATGATTTGCTTGATGCCAAAAAAAACTTGTGCATATTTAGCAATATTTTGCTTGACATGTGCCAATTTTAAAATTCCTTTTTAATATTCTTTAATTTCGCTCTTTGATTTTTTGACGAAAAAAGAGAAATGTTAACTGGCCGCATCTTCTTGCACTTGAGAATTATGTTTAGCATCAAATTGAAGAATTCATGAAGAATACTTGATGCCAAGGTATTTGACATGTATAGAGAGTGAAATCTTATCCAAAGAATAAGACTTTTTTATTTTTTTATTTTTTTTACACTTGCCTTAAGCAACCCAAGAATATTTGATGCCAAGGTATCGACATGTATAGAGAGTGAAATCTTATCCAAAGAATAAGAATTTATATATATATATATATATATATATAGAGAGAGAGAGAGAGAGAGAGAGAGAGAGTGAAATCTTATCCAAAAAATAAGACTTTTTTATTTTTTTATTATTTTTACACTTGTCTTAAGCCACCCAAGAATATTTGATGCCAAGGTATTGACATGTATAGAGAGTGAAATCTTATCCAAAGAATAAGAATTTATATATATATATATATATATATATAATTATTTTTCATAAGTGGAAGAATAATTATGAAATAGTAATTATCTTTTTTAAATTAAATAAGAGATAAATATGAGAGAATTTGAGTTTTTTATACTATTCATCCCATAGCCCTATATAAATAGAGGTGATCTCCATCATATTTGAGATACAACTCTCATTTATCATACAAGTTTTTAAAGAGATAAGATCAAAGCTAGTAAGACCCTTCAGAATTTCTCAAGTCTACATTAAACCAGACGTCTTTTCAGATCAAAGCTTTAAGCCTTGAAGAACAATCAAATCCAACAATCATCATCTTTTGAAGAACATGGAGAAAATTCCGATAATTAATTCGAGATCAAGGTCAAGCTCTTGATTGAGCATTTGAAGAGAAGCACCAGAGAATTTATTTTCTTTAATCAAAAATTACACCAGAGATTGTATCACAATTTTTATAAATTAATTAAATTGATTTTATTAATTATTTTTCCGTCTTTATTTTTGGACTCAAATTTTATGTGTTACAACATCAGTTTAAAAGATTTCAACTAGTTTTTCTTTAGTGATAAAGAAATTTTTTTAAAAATTATATAAGAAAGCAATTTGCTTTTTTGTCATGGCTCTAAAAAAATAAAAAAGACATGACGGAATGAATATTGTTTTGAAGTTAGTTATTTTTATTTTTTGACATAATACACAGGGTATCTTTTCATTAGCTTGCCTACGGCCCCAAAAACTTCTGGGCTATCCCTGTATATTGGAATTGGGCAACTGAATTTTTAATTTCTCAAACGCTAAGAGAATTCACATAAGGAAATTTGTACAAATGCCTAATGTGAGATTGTTTATCACAATTTGACGCTATTATTAGTGGACTGTTGCCCTATTCTCAAGTCCTATTATATATCTATGTATTCAAGTTTGTTAATTTTTATATAGAGGTCCACAATTTTTGTATTATTAGACAGATTAAAAAAAAATATCTATGAAAATCTATGGATTGATTTGTGTAAGATATGCTTATAAAGAGTTGTAGATCATTATGGCCAATGTCTTTTATAATCAATGTGGATGGAATAATGTTGAAATTATAACCAAATAAAATTTTCATGAGTAATAAATGATTTGTTCATTGTATAATTTAAAATTATTTAAATTAATAAAACAACAAGTGTTGATATAAAGATAGTTGTAAAAGACTCTTCTAACTTAATGGAGCTTACACTCTTAGACACTTAAATAGAGTTTATCTTGCGATATGTACCATCATATTTGAAGAGACTTATATTACAAGTATAGTATTCGACAACTCCATATAAATTACATTACATAATTTTAATAATCACCTTATTTTGTAATAACATGATAGGAGAATGAAGTTCAAATAATCAAGAATTACATTGCCTCCTACAATGAACTTGTCTACGTTTCCAAAGTTTTTCGTACCAATTTTTTTTTATGTAAATTAAGCTGTGCTCCTGCGACGACATTTGTACTAATCGTTGATTGGTCGAAAAAATATTTTTACCTTTATAAGATAACAAAAAACTGGACAAGTAATAATCACTTATTATATATTATTATATAATTTATTTATTATTTATTGATATTTTCTTAAAATAATTTAATTTATCCTTTCATTTTATATCTGTAAGAATTTCAAGGTAAGGTGGACAAACATTGACGTCATAATTATGAGATTTAAATTTATTATCATAATGTTTAGATAAAATTTATTAAGTTTAATTCTCTATTATATTTGATTGATGATGTGAATAATATACATATTTTTATTATTTAAAATACTTAAATAACATTTAAGTTTACATTCGTATCAAAGGATTATAATTTAATTAAAAAAATTTAAATAAGCTGTCATACCTGAAAATATGAATAGTCTTGTGGATCGCTGTAGGTAGACAATAATACTTTTCGAACATTTTCCAAATATTTTTCATTAAAATCGAAGTTAGATCCTTCTTTGCATTGACCAAAGGCATCCCCTCTCTCTCAAAGACCAAAAAAAAAAAAAAATGGTGAACTACACTGACCTGACCCGAGGTTTCTTATAAATACACTGACCCCCTTACAGTTTTTAAAATTATTTTAATTTATTTTATTTTTAAATTAGCATGCAGTTATTATTAAAATCAATCAACCACTAGTCAAGTTATTAAAAATTAAAGTTCGAGATTTTTCTAACAAAATAGACTTTAATATAATTTTTATCACGTTTAGAATAGTTTTATTGAATTTTTTTAATTTTTTTAAAACCAAAATTTAGACAAATTTTGAGATTTATTTCAAGTTTTAGTTTTGAAAAAAATATCAAAAATTTAACATAAACTATTTCGTACTTAATAAGAATTGTGTTATAATTTATTTTGTTAAAAAATTTCAAACTTGAAATTTAGTTTGAAATTTTAATAATGTTTGATTGATTTTAATGATATAGAAGGTAAGTGCATAATAGCTTGAAAGTAAGGTAAATATGTGTAGCTTCAACATAGATATGTGTAATTTCAAAAACCTTAGGGAATTATTGTATTGTTTAGAAAAGTCAGGGAAGATCAGTGTAATTTATCCAAAAATGCAAGCATAATATTACACATTTACATACATGACTTGAATTCTGCAGCCATTTACGACTCTCGCCGATCGTTCCTTCCGCAATATATAAACGCACCGCAAAAACCATCCCCACTCTCTCCGATCCGATCGTCTCCCCCCTTCGATCTTCTCTCTGCGTTCTGCAAGTTATAGGGCTAGGGTTTTTTATTGGGGAAAAGAAAAGAAATGGGTCAACAGTCGCTGATCTACAGCTTCGTGGCGCGAGGGACGTTGATCCTCGCCGAGTACACGGAGTTCACGGGGAATTTCACTAGCATCGCGTCCCAGTGCCTTCAGAAGCTCCCCGCCACCAACAACAAGTTCACCTACAATTGCGACGGCCACACTTTCAACTACCTCGTCGATAATGGATTCAGTGAGTCATATCTCGATGAGACTTGCCAAATTTCTTTTGCATTCAATTGGATCCGTGTTTTGAATAATTTACGTTGAGTAAATGAAATTGATGTTGGTGAATCCTTTTTAATGGGTTTTGTATGATTTGAATCATCTGGTCATATAAGCATTTAAGTCGGTTGAATCACGTCTTTATGTTGGGTTGTGTGTTTCCCCGTACTATCGATAGGATCATTTTTAAAAAGTCTCTCTCGTCTTCCGGATGTTCACCTGTTGTCTATCTACTATGGCTTCCAGCCTGATCTAAGGCCCCGACACCCCTCGTGGGTGAACCTTGCAGAGGGTTGGATTATTGTTTCAGATACTGCACCAATATCCGCATTAGAACCATTTATATAATGACAATGGACATCCCATTCTCTGTACTATCAATTGGATCAATTAGAAAGAGTCATACTCTCTAATTCGGGAAATAAGAAACAAAGGCAAAGAAATTCTGCTCGGGAGTTCTGTTTGTTTCTTGCTGTAATAGTACTGGATTCACTAGCAATTAATGGGTAGATGGGAGTCATATTATAATTAGTGTGAAGAAGTTAGTCTTTACTAGCGCCATTCGTACAGCGAACAGTGAAATGGTTTGTTTTGTATGTGTTGAACATAAAGGGGTAAAATTTTGTGCTGAAAAATAAAAAATAGAATATGGGATAATAAATGAAGGCTTGGGAGTGACTCAATGATAGAATTGCATAATGTTGGGTGTGGAGGTGGTTGCTTGCTGTTGTTAGCTCTGGTTCCATAGTCTATGAGTTCCGGTAGATTACTTCTTGTGTTCATATGAGTCAGTTTCCTTCTTTGATGAGCTCCTAGAAACTAAAGTTTGTAACTTCCTTTGTTTCCATCCCAGTTTTATATTTAGGAACCAATAAATGGCGGGGTTTTAGGACTTCTTTATTCCCGGAGCAGAAAATTCAGTTTCTTATTTTTGAAAGTGATATGATAAAAATGTATAGTTTGTGATACCAATCTCGTCATCATTTATCTGCTGACGGAGCACAAGATGTGCTCTGTTACTTCCCAATTGCATACTTGTGGTTGAAATGGATTCTGCATAGTGTTCTAGTTAGGAACTGTAGATATGAAAGTTCTTTTGTGATATAATTTGATATGCAAATCATAATTTTCTAAGGAAGGTAAACTGCTCTAGTAGGTTTTTTCACTTCCTCTCTTCATACAATAAGCATTTACAATTTGTTAGAAAAGAAGGAACTGAGACTGCAACCGCAAGAAAGTGGCAAACCATTTAATAAGTGTGGAGTAATAAATTGATGGGAGACTCCTTTGACCCCGCAAAACTCAATGGTTCCAACAGTCCTTGGAAACAATATCAGACTGACTTCAAAGGATTTGAGATTCCTTGCCCTCCTAACCACTTTCTCTGTCTGCAATTGGCTAGCCAGGAATCTAAGAAAGAGCCACTTAAATGAGAAAAATAATTGCAAGAAATTACTCAACCAAGCTTGGGGCTATCATGGGAATTTTTTTTAACTTTTAAAAAAAATTTAGGATACCCTTTAATTTTTGTAGTATTTGTGCATGTAATAAAATTTCTCGTTTAATTTGGGTAAGTTTTTGTTCGTTGACCCTCTGAAATAAACTCTAGCTGTTGATATCTAATAGCATCAATTGTATTGATTTGATAAGTATATGCTGTTAGAGTTTGTTTTCATATTGATTAATTATTACTTCCAAAAACTAGTATATGTTCTTGGGCGATTTCTTCACTCATTGTCAATTATTTTGAGTTGGATACTTTAACAC
>JABCMJ010034292.1:0-25877 GCA_014822125.1 Arbutus unedo | reverse complement strand
ATAGTAATTCCCATAAGTTCCTAGCCTTACCATGTCAAGTATTAGACGTGCTATGTGCCTATGCTGACTGAGACTGGCGATTTCCAGCTCCCGCGCCGTCGCACCCATCTCGAGCACGTGCTCGTTAATGCGGGAACCTTCGGGAATTCGGTATCCGACATGTCGCCGGTTGTTTGAGTTTTGGGTCGGAATCGAGTTCCAAGGGCCTCCAGTAGGAATTTGGCGGTGGTGGGTGGAGAGGTGAGAGTTGAGGCAGAAGCCATCGGAGATGTCGAAATTTGTCATTAAGTATACATTTTATTAAAGGACAATATTATACTGTATCAATCTCATACTAACAAGTCCCGTAGCTCAGTTGGTTAGAGCGTTGGTCTTATGAGCCGAAGGTCGCGGGTTCGAGCCCCGCCGGGACTAGTTTTTTATACTTTATTCGGACCTGAGTCAGTTATTTCGTAACTTCGTTTTTTTTTTCCCTTCCACCTTTGTTTAAAATTTTTTTTCCCTGATTAGAGGAATTGACAATATTTAGATAAAGTTCAATAAAAAAATGATTCCTCTAGCTTTTTTTTACGATACAGAAAATTTAAATTTCATCGAGAGCTCCAATAATGCTTGCAAAACAAACTTTGAAGAACGAGATAAATCTGACTAATGATGTTTCACCAATAAAATTAGTTGAAATAAAGTCAAGGTGAAGAGTGTGTACTTTAACTAGGAGTGCAATGAGGGCATAGATTCAATTGAAGGATTAAATCTCATGGATGATGGCCATGTGGCTAAATATCGTGTTTACTATTTTATAGGTGATTGTAATAACAAATCAAATACGCTAATATTTTTATAAAAAATTTGTGTGAGTTTTGTATGAGTGGTCATTGATCTCTGTCTATTAAAAAGGCGTCTTAAGCATTGAAGAACATTTTAACGAGATGAGCAATCATGTGATTGGTCAATTTAGCAGAAATTGAAACATGGCTCCTTATTCCATATAATTAAATATTTTTCAAATTTAAAATTTTTATTTTTTTATTTCTCTTAAAGTAAAAAAAAGAATTTTGACCGAAAAAATAAAAGGCGAAATAAATTCAAAAAAATTGGCGAGAATGCATTGCGATAAACACCCCATTTGTCGAAGAGTGTGCATAGATCTCAACACGAGAAGCTTCCTTGCATTCTTGGTAAATGAAACATTTGCCACTGAACTTTGCCGGTTTGGTGACAGACCAATTGAAACCCCATGATAGGTATGGATTCGACGGCAAATCAAAAACATGTCCTGCTCGGTTTGCGAGCTTTTTCGGATTTTAATGAGCAGAGATATAATTAGCCAAGCAATTTTTATATGACAACAAAGAATTTTACAGCCGTCTATAATTCTCACCTCATCAAATTTCTAAGAATCCTATAATAGCTTAGGTCGGAGATCACGATATAAAGATGAGTAATCTATTATCATAAATAAATCGTTAACCCATCAGCCTTATTTATATCTTCAAGAGACAAGAGTTTTAAAATGACTCTCGAGTCTCACTGTCTATAAAGTATATCTCGTACTGATCAAAAAGAAAAGAAGCCTGATAATGATGGATTTCACTAGGCCCACGTGGCCGAGGAAATTAGTCGAGTCAAGTATGATAACATGGCAGAATGGATAAACCAAGCCACCGAGGCTAACCATAGACGGCAACTAGACCCCCTCATTGGTTAGAGACTCTGACTAGTCGAGGACTAGCCCATTGGCCCAAGGGGCTCCAATACATGGAAGGATGCATCCTAACCTCCTTAAGTAGAGTCCTAAACCTATGAGGATTATTATTCAATCCCATATGTAACATGTGAACACTGACTACGAATGTCCTTCTCGAACGTGTATCCCTACTCAAATGTCCATAAGACGGGAATGAGAACGATATGAAAAACCAGCCCATCAACGTGAGGATCTCCTATACGCATGAGAACTCATCCTAAATCACCCTAGTTCCTAAGAATTCGAGGAGATTGTAGTGGACTTTCCTGTGGTGCGTGCGTAGTGCAAACAAAACGTCTTTGTTCTCCAAACTACACCATTTTAAAATGATACATTTTGATAATAATATGCGTAATAAGTCAAAATCGTGTAGTCAAAACGGACAAAACTACTACATTTTATTCGTACTACACATGCACTATATACAACTCTCCCAAATCCAGTTCCTAAAGGCACATGACTCTCAGTCCTAAGCCAAGTAGGACCAACACTCATAAAGGAAATAGTATAATTATAACTATTGGTCACACCATATGTCAACCTAATCTATATTCTTAAAATCAAGGGATGGAATAAAAAAATAATGTAAAAGTAACAAATATAATTTTTTTGAATAAAAATTAAAAAAATAATTAATTTAGATAAGTCTGGTCAAATAGGGTATAAAATAGATATGAAGAATAGAATAAAAAACTTTAAAATTTAGACCAAAATTTAAATAAAAAAAAACTCATATAAAACGACAATGAAAAACGTATTTTTCAAACTTTTTTCATAATGACTGAATTGTTTTAGATTTTTCATCACAATTGTCAATTGTATACTCTTTGAATATCTTATGCAAATACGTATGATCCATCCAGCAAAATCACTCGAATTCTGATAAGATGTGAGAAAAAATTATCAAGTAAACACTGATAAGAATATCAAAAAATGTAAGGCAAACAGGGCCTTAGCATCATCAATGATGGAAACAAATCACTTAATTCATACTCTGTAGCAAGACATATTTCTAGCTTCTTCAACATGATTCTCGTAAATTCTCTCTCTCAGTCTTCTGGTTCATGATAATCGGACGACGATGGGTGAATTTTCCGTTCACATATATTCCTGCTCACCATACGCTTCAGCGATTCACCCATTCCCGTCATTTGGGATGACAACGAAGCGGACGATAAACGCGCCGACGACGACGAATCACTCGTCACTTCAACTCCATTCCCGTTCTCATGAGAATTCATAATCTCAACCACAATTTCCAATTCAGATTCCTCGTTGACAACACCATTCGACGTTGAATTGATCTCAACAACCTTACTACCCTCAGCCCCACTCCCAACCGCCGATCGACAAATCGGACAATTTGAGTGAGAATTCAACCACATGTCAATGCACTCAACGTGGAACTCATGGCCACAATTAGGTAATTTCCTGCCCAATTCCCTCTCTTCAAGCAAGCTTAGACAAATTACACATTCCAGTCTTTGATTGTGATCAACGGACTCGTAGACAAAGAGAGGAATCGAAGCAATGGCCGAAGCCTCTAGGCCTTTGGTGAGAGACGTAGACAGTGTGGTGTCAAAGATTAATGAATTGGCACGGCGGAGACGGGCTGGGCCCAAGACGTGGGATACAGAGACCGAGGATCGTCTTCTCCGGTGACGAGCCTGTGCGAGAAACCATTTGGCGTAAACGTGGAGTAAAAGGACGAAGAGAATTACGAGCAGGAGGGATACAATTCCGGCGAGCAAAAGGTCGCCCTTGTAGGAGAAAATGGATTCAATGAGTTTGTTCATTTGGGTTGGAGTTTGGGAATTTGGTGGGGGAATTCGGTGGAGGATTTTGGTAGAAGGGTATGATCACATAAAGATACCTTTGGCTTTTGGGGCAGTGGGTTTACGTGAATATAAAGTTGTTGACAGACGGATTAAAATTACGGGATTTGTGCTCTTTGTTTCTTCTACATTGCGTGTGTTTGTTACCTAATCAAAATCTCTCTCTCTCTCTCCTCTCTCTCTCTCTCTAAATGGAGTTGTACAGGCTCCTTGGATAAAGGGATTTTGTGTTGACCTTAAAGAAAACAGAGAGAGAGGGGTTGAAGTTGAAGGTCACGTGAAGGCGACGGAGGCAATAGGTTAATATGGTCTTATTTAGTAGTAAGCAGAGAAGCTGACAATAAAATGTACAGAAATTATGTCGGTATGTCTTACAAGATCGTCTTCCTCATAGTATTCGCTTACGGAAATTTCATTGAAACTCTGATTTATTACGCAAGTAATTTGTGGTTGAGTAATTTCTAAGATTCATTTAACATTTAAATAAAATTTGAACGAATTACTTACCTTATAAATTAACCAAGCTCAAACATATTATTAAGTCAGAAAATTTGAGCGTGGTGTTGTTCAAGAAAACTCCAGTTGTGTTGTTTTATATTGTACTTAAAACTATTAAAAGACCTTATGGTAAAACAAATCATTTTAACGGTAAGAATCCTCCTCATTCTTATGCTAAAATATATTATTTTACTATACAATATGTCTATTGTGTTGGCTCCCCTATTTGAGACCTATTCATATCCAGACTGAGACGTTTTGAAATATACAGTTTGTTTGGGTGGGTAAAATTATGAGGATCCGAGATTATACTTGAACAGGTTTGTTGATTTTCTTCAGAGGTCCCATGTGAAATTGACGAGAAAGACTGGTATGGTCTATTGACAGTACGACCAGGAGTTCTGTGACTATTTGGCAGCACCACAGCCACTGGGTCCACAATCTGTAATTATTCCAAACTGGTCAAGTACCGCCAGTGTGTTGAATTCCAACTTTTCCCTGTTTTCGTGCATCATATTGGGCAAAGGGACCAACTTTTAGCCTGGGGCGTGTTTGGACAAAATTTGTACATATTATTCTTATTGTTTTTTTAAAAGCTATTTATTAAATTTGCTTTAATTTTTTAAGTTAGTCATTTGACGAAAAGTATCTACAAAGTAAAAATTAACCACTAAAAGCTCCAAAAGTATGGTTAAAAAAGATAATGTTTTATTGTAATTTTAATTTTTAGAGTCTTCTTATTTTGACTTCTTTCAATGTAAACTCTAGGAGTGTAATCGATCTGATTTAATTTGATTTAAAAGAGAAATTAATTCAGATCAAATTAAAAATTTTGATTTTGAATTTCTCAAACTCAAACCGAACCGAATTATTTCGGTTTGATTTTTTTTATTTCAGTCTAGTTCGGTTTAATTTTAGGTTTGATTGTATGAAGCCAAATGTTAAAAAAAATGAGATTTTTTTTATTAAAAGATTATCTTTTGATCTATTAAGGAGTTAAGCCCAATGTAAAAAAATACATATTTATAAAAAATCAAAAGAATACGGTTAAAAAAATAAAGATTATCCACAAATATACGACGAAATAAATACAAATTTACAAAATAAAAAATTATTATTAAAAATATTGATATTTTGTAGTCCATGTCGGTTCGATTTGGTGTTTAGAATTAGAAAATCAAAACTAAACCAAGACTACATATGAAAAATCAAACTGAACCAAATAAAGCCAATCAAATTAAAAAATCGAACCAAAATTGGTTTGGTTTACTAGTTTAGTCTTACGCCCTTAGTAAACTCACATAAGCGTAGAGGTCCACAAACGCACAACAACCATTTGGACTATTAAATTATTATTATTTTTGTTCTTAAATTGAACTTTTTAATATTTTTTTAAATTTGTTAATTTTCACAATAAATTTTAAAAAGAGTACAAAAATAACATTCGAAAACTAAAAAAAAATAAATAGAAAAGACGAAAAAAATATGATGCGATTGTATTCTCGTGAACTCTGTTGTGACCCAATTGGGAGGGCATGGGCATGCCACCAAATAGGAAAAGAACAGGTGAGGGCGACTTGCGACATTTCTTAAGATAGGTCTGTCCAAGACAGAATATGTTCATTGACTGCCGTACAGTATGAATGATTTGAGGTAGTATTTGATTTTGATGTTTGTCCTTTCTGATTGCAGAAATTAAGAATTCACCCCATCACTCTCTTCTTTTTATGGCAATCCACAACAGTGGATGCTCCCAAATGGGTGGCTCCGCTCCAAACGGAAAGCAGATGTTATTTTAACGTAAAAATTAAATTATTATCTGAATATAATTTTAATTGTTATAACAGTATTTTATGTGTTAAAATATTATTTTGACATATATTATAGTCCTCAAATCCACAAATAACATTTAGGGACAGAACTAAATGTAGACCCAGGGGTTGATCCCCCAAAATTTTTATAAAAGAATAGAACCTAGCTATAAAATTTGGAAAATTATAAAAAAAAATTATATTTCGATCCCTCTAAATCACATTCGACTTCTTCTCTTTCTCAAAAAAAAATTTCGACTTTCCAAGCGTCAAATTCTAATTTAACTCCTAACAGTGCCCAACAATTATCGAGCTGGTACTAGTTTGCTGCTCAAATCAATGTCACTTTCGAAGAGTGTTTACTACAGATTATTTGGGTTCGGGGTGGGTGCTTAAAAGCACAGCATAGTTTTGTGCCAAAAAAAATTCATTTTTGTGTGTCTTGTGCACCTAACTCGTTAACAAAATTTTAAGTTCACAATTAATTTCGAGGAAATTTTTGATTTTTTTCGAAAATAAAATTCAAAGAACACGATTAAAATGAATTCAAATGAGCGGTGGTTGTCATTTTTTTTACTGCGGCAAGAGCAAAAGTAAAAAAAAATACAAAAATATGATTATTTTGTCACTGTCGCATTAAAAAAAAGTGATTGACACCACTAATTTGAACTCCTTTCGGTCGTGTTCTCTAAATTTTATTTTTAAATTTTTTTTAAAAATTCACCAATTTTTAAAATTAACCGCGAACTCAAAATTTAAAATAAAATTTTGTTAACAATCCCATCCCATATTATTTTGATGGAAGTGTTAATGATTGAAGAGAGAAGATGATGATAAAATTACTAATATCACAACATCAAATTTCTTTGTTTAATTAGTTTACATAGGAGTGAGGGTCCGAAATTAATCATAGAATAATCATCCTTTAATTCCTGCAATTCTGTACGTATTCGGCGTGATTCTCACACTATTCCTCCAAATTAATCTTATTTATCTACTCGACGAGTTAATCCAAGCCAGGATATATTTTATGCATGTAGTCATTTTGTTTAATTTATTTGTTATAATTTTGTTTTCTTTCACCCATCAAATGCAAATAGTTTTCAAACATACTCGAATTCGATACATACAAAAGAACAAAATAAAATAATAATAATAATCTGTTCTTCTTCATTTTTCCTTTTCTAATTTAATATACAAGAATTACTTTCATTTTTTAATGTAGATCTGTCTTCTTCACCAACCCGGCGCAAAAAACAGAGAGAGAGAGAGTAAAGCAAAGTCTTCATTTTTAATGTAGGTCTTCATTTTCGTGTAAAAACAAAGTTTCAACCGAATAAAACTTTGAAATATTTTTTTGTTCTTTTAATTGGCACATATCCAAATCATCTAGTCAAATGAGAATGATGCAGCGGGAATGATCGGAATAGTTGGTTGGTAGAGTAGAATAGTACTGAAAATCATCGTGTCGTCAATTTAAATTTGGTTCCTAATACATAATTAGTGTGAATGAGGAGCAATTTGGAACATTAATTAATAGACATCGACATATGTATTTAGTTTATCTCATATTAATATTTTTATAATAACGATATTCTAATCATAATTCTTATGTTTTGTTCTCTCTCTTTCTATCATTATGTTCGTCGTTGTTATTTTCATGAAACAATCATAAAAGACGAGAATTACGCTCTGAGTTTTAAAGGAATATGCGAGAGTTATTGGAGAGTGACTTAACTATTAGTACTTTCAACACCATTAAGTAAGCTCTATATAGTATCGTAACAGGTCTTTCTGTGATAAAACTTCTTAGAGTGACAAGTATCACGAATTAATGGATTTTTTATTAAAATCTTTTTATATTTTATTGGAATATATTTATATTCATGATGAGAGTAAAAGTATTTAAAATCTTTAACTTTGCCATGTTTATATAAGAATTTACAATCATGTTAATCAATAATTTAATTCCTGCTAATTTAAAATACTATATGAAAAATAGTATATCCGAAGTAATTGTATAATCTTAATAAATTAAAGCATTTTAAATGTAAATGATAAAAATAATTCATACTGTATTTTTGCTAGCATGAATTCATCTTTCAACCATTATACTATTTTTTTAAAGTTATTGAGTGGTGGCTACACTATCTTAGACTTAATTATCTATTTTTTAAATATTAAATAATTAAAAAATAATTTAAACATCTCATAAATAATTATACTCCATGCAATTTAATCAAGAAAAATACATAACTAAGATTTATTATAAATTTAATAATCATAATGGTTTCAAGAATTTACAAAAAAAAAAAAAAAATTACTTCAAATTACTTTAGCTTTGCCAACCTTGTCTTTTTCTTTTCCTTCACTTTCCCTTTCTTTCTTTTTTTTCACCTTCATTCTCTTTTATGAATCTACTTATATCTTACACACGCATTATAATTGAACGACTATTTCTCTATCCCCTCACCATTCGCTTTATCGATAGGTTCTCTTTTTATCTCAATTTTTTTCTTTCTTACAATTTTTGCATGAATATAGTATTGGGCGCTTGTTCATTAAAAAAATTTGAATCAACATAATTCACATTACTGTATGGACCACATATTCTCTAATTTCTTTTTTCAGAATTTCTTAATCTATAGTACACATATTATAATTTAAAATCCCATATTTTGGATGAAAATTTGACTAAATGAAAATTGACTTTATGGTACACATATTTTTTGACCTATAGTAAATGAAAATTTGAAATCCCACTATTCTCGGTTTGTATTCAACCTTTGACTTTTGTCACCACCCAATTCCTCTCTTTCTCTTCTCGCCATCATGACGACACTCCTATTTGCTTGTGATTCAAGTAAAATAGTGATACGAGAAATGCATGCTTTTCTATTTCTTTAGTAAAGGTGTGTTTGGTAGTGTTTCTAAAAAAGATTTAGAGTAATATTTATGAATTATATTTAGAAATTTGATTTATTTGTCAATTATTGATTCATATTTGATCATTATGTTTGTCAATAATTAATGCATTAAATAATCATATTTTATCCCTTTTAGTCGTGTCCGGCACCATTTATTTGATCCTCTTTCGTTCTTGTTCTTTAAATTTTAAATTTTATTTTTAAAAATTTACTATTGACTTAAAAAAATATTTCGAGATTAAATGCGAATTCAAAATTTTAAAATAAAAAATTTTGTTAACAGAATATGTGCACAAAGCACAAAAAAAGAAGTTTTGTGTTAAACATAATACTCATTTCCCTATAAAAGAAGAAAGGGAGAGAGAGAGCGCCTTAAAAATGCCAAAAAAATTTAAATCTCAATTTTTTTATGAAATACTTATACCAAACAATATTTCAAAGTATTTTTTTAAAAAATCGTTTAAAAAACATTTAACCGAATATAGCCTAAGTTTTACCGTTATGGAAGTGGTGATCTACGTAGAAAGTACCAAATTCAGATGTTCAAAGAGATAGAGAGGGTGTGTTATTTCTTTACTTTTAGCATTTTGTACCTTTATATAGGATATTAAAATTTAATTAGGTAGTCTTCTTTTCTCGACCGAATAAATTGTAGGTTGATGAAATACAACGTACAAACGAATCAAATTTGGATAAGGTTACTCCTTAAAGTTTTTAAATTTATTAATTTTTTTTACTCAATTAGGGTACAACGTAGTTTGGCCAGTCAAATCACTAGTTAATTATATATTTCTTTGGTCAATGCAATTATGATCATAATATCACAAGTTTTGGATTACCATATTATTGTAAGATTTTTTTTATTTCTTAATTATCCTGTTTAATTACTCTACGTTTTATTGATTTAGAATTTATTTTTCTAGTTTTACAAATCTTTAGCATCTCCTTGCTGATTCTCAAGTTATAATTTCATAGAAAGACTTGTATTCTTTTGGTATTTTATCAATAAATAATTTTTCAAAAATCACCAAAAACATGATTCCGGTGATAATCGATAGAAAAATTCTAAACATGAAAATTAATTAATTTAATAAGTTATATAAGGTACAATATAGCACATAAATATAAAATTATTATATTGATTTATAATTGGCCCGTACATGGCACGGGTTTCACTTTATTTAATTTAATTGTACATAAATTGGTCCACAACAAGTGGTTTGTGTGCAACAAGAGCCCATCGTGTTTGATATGAATTACGATCCATTGTTCACTCATTCCGGGTTGGCCTAAATTCCCGCACGGCCCGGCCCATTATCCGCATAATCTATTAGGGCTTACTAATAAATACCGCCGAAACTTCCCGGGACTCCGATTTACGCATCAGTTTGCGAATCGCCGCAGTCAAATTTGATTGAACAGGACATCGAAGAAGATCTGAAAGGGCGTGGTTTCTTATTGAGTTGCTGCCATGAGAGCTAAGGTAATGATAGTATTAACTGCAGAATATCAAAAACATTCTTGTATCTGTCTGTTGGATTCGTGAATTGAATGAAAAGTATACGGTGTTGTTTTGATTCCAGTGGAAGAAGAAGCGGATGAGGAGGTTGAAGAGAAAGCGCCGAAAGATGAGGCAGCGGTCTAAGTAACTAACGATGGCTTCTATGATCTCACGGTGTCGTTAATTTTCTCTCTGTTTTGCATTTGCGTTGTTAGGTTTCTAGCAGGGGTTCAGACAATTGGTTCTAGTGTTTGTCTTTTGATGCATTAGTTTTGAGTTAAATTTGCGACTCCAATGAAATTAATGGCACTTTATATTCAATTTGGACTAGTATTGGTTTTTGGTGTATTTTGATGAGGTCAATTGAATATGCTATCCTGTTGAAGATGAACGGAAATGTTGTTTGCATAGTCTCACCACTCTTGTTTAAGCAACGTCTCTGGTTCAATGCGAGCGTGGCTGCTAGTGAGCCTTACTTCCCCGAAGCCCACACGTTCAACTTCCACAGCCAAAACAAATACTAATTCTTGAGGTCACTGTAGCTGTGTCCGGTTGTTAATTTTAAGACTCCGAGATGAGATTAGGACTCCGAGATGAGTTGAGGTAGCGTGAGCTGATTCGAAAATAAAGTGAATCAACAATGATAACGTGGTTGATGTATCCTCTCCGGATCAAGGACTTGCAACCAAAAACTAGAACACCTGTGTGGTGCCGATCAACGCTCCTCTGATGTCTAATTCAAAGTTTTTTGCATATGAAAGTGGATGAATACGCGCTCAAAGTTCAGTAAAACAATAATCCTGTTTCTTTTTTCCGGATGAGAGATTTTATATTTCTCTAGGTCTTTAGTTCTACCTGGAGTCATTTCCTTATCGATCATGATAAAATTTTATTGGCGTGACGGTTGAGGAGTGCTCGTTTGTTAGCGGTTAAAATTATGGAAGAGATATAGTGAATATAGTAAAGGGGATATAATAGAATGAAAGTCGTTAGAATGGGGATAAGATATGATATTCGGGGTTTAAAGTCACTAACAAAAAAAAGTCGTCAACGAACTCCTACGACCATCAGTCTGGAGTTCAAATTTTATTCCCCTCATTTAACTGCTACCAAACAGGGCCCAAGTAGATAAGCCTAATCCATTTCATTTTTTCCCTTGAATGGTGCATTCCAAAAGAAATACTCACTCTTCTCACTACAATTGTCCCAAACGTAATGAGACTCTGGATAGGAAGTGCCCCTCCTACTGGCGTACCTAAAGGTCAGTTTGCAAAGTGGAGAAAATCATATGTCCGAGAAGACAAAGACAAACAATCCCGATAGAGGTGCCGAGCAAAACCACGAAAGGCCGAGGCCTGACCTGTTCAGTTGCGGGTTTTATACCTATCAGGCCGTGTATCAATGGTTGTAACAAATCCTAGAATTGTCAATCATTTATCGGTTGGGTTGGATATGCAACCTGCTGATCACTGAAAACAAGTAGGAACATCAGATTGGAATTTGGTGAAAACTTGGCTTTATAGATTTTGTAGATTCAATTTTCTTCTGTTCATCCACTCCCGTTCGGAAATTTGATGCAACATTAGGAAGCATATCAAATGTTTTTACGACGAATTTGCCAAACATCCACCCCGTTACTGGTTTTTAATCTGCATGATATAGCAGATAAGACAATTTATTTAGATCTCTGAATCTGGAACATAGAATCATAAGACTTTCGACTATCCAAAATAGAACCATGTGGTAGTTGGTATAGAATCAGGTGGCATTGCTCACTTACATTGAAACCCCTGCTCTGCCAGCCCCATTCTCAACCACCAGAATGCCCAAGAGGCCAACTCCATAGAAATTGAATCTATAAAACTTCATTATAGAGGCTTTCGACGATCTAAAACTGATCAAATTGGTCAAGGTGGGGGCTACCCTCGACTCACCTCTCTCTATAAGAATCCCTACCAGAGGAGAGCATAAGCTCCAGGATGGGTATGTCTTGGATTCTCGGATTCATTCTCGTCTTGTTCCACCATGGAATTTAAGAAATCTACAAAAACATTCTAGGAGATGAATGCATGGGAGTTGATAAATTATGGGAATTAGACCCTTGTCAAGCATTCAAATTAATGTTGATGCTTAATGTCATTCCCAACAGCCAGAATGCCTAAGCAGCAAAGTCCATAGAAACTAAACGAAAACTCCCTCAGACTGCCATAAGCTCCATGAAAGATGAAAAAGCTTGTTGATAACTACCATACTTTGCTTAAATCTTGATCAAGATAGAAGTTCTACTGCGGATTTGGTGGGCGGCTATTGGCGGCAGAGACTCTGGACCCCCACTCAAGTAGCTCTTTGCTTGTATCATCCTTGTGAACAATCACTTCAATGAAGCACAAACAATCCTTCTTCTCCCCAGTTGCAATTGCAATTGCTTCAGTAAGATCCTCTTCGCAGCGTACCTGTGTAAAAAAACGCATCAGAAACTATCGAACAAGTGATTTCTCTTCGTTCGGAATTTCAAATTACCAGCATTCAAATCCTCTAACCTTCATTGTCCAGCAATTGCCTTCACCATTGTGGATAGCATCAACTAGCCCAGTATAGTTCCAGTTCTTAATAACATTATATGGTCCATCATGGATTTCAACCTCTATGGTGTATCCCCCATTGTTTATCAAGAAAATGATTGTCTTCTGCCCGCAACGAATCATAGTGGACACATCTTGTGCAGTCACCTGCCAACCAAAATCAACTAAAATTCAACACTTCCTTCGAGATTTCAATCATGTGCTGAAACGAGGAGAACAAAGGGATTGCATTGGTTGCTTTTACAAAAACATAGAAAGCTAAAATGGGCTTACTGTTTTTTAATTACTTTGGTTTGAGAATAGGGGTATGTCCTTACCTGGAAGCTCCCGTCGCCAATGCAAGCAATCACACGCTTATCGGGTACTGCCTGTGCATACCCTAGAGTAGCACCAACAGACCACCCAATTGAGCCATACTGCATTTGGAATTCATACCTGCAACACCAACTTTTGTCCTCTGAGGTTCGTTAACAAAATCAAACACGAAAGAATTTTAAGAATTTTGTTACTCACCCACATCCTTCTGGTAATTTTAGCTTCTGGCAATTAAACCAAGAGTCTCCAGTTTCAGCAATAACAGCTGTATCCCGTGAAAGCATCTTCTGGACATGCTGAAAGAGAACATTAACCCTCAAAGGCTCACTCGGTTCACACTTGAGAGGATGCCCATCAGAAACGTAGATCCTGTGGTAGTTTTCGTAAGCAGTAGTGTTTTGTTTAAGCCTTTTTGCAAGTGCACTGAGAAAGTCCTTCATCAAAACGCATCCGAAAGCTGGCCCATTGGCAATCACCACCCGATCAGGCTGCACAATAATTGCCTTCTCCTTCTTGAGGAGGAGGGAGTACCCGACCGAGCTGTAGTCGTTGAAAATCGGCCCCGCAAACAAGTAAGCATCGGCTGATTCCACAATCTCCGCGCAGAATGCAGTGCTCACAGCACCCCAGTAGGTTCCGATGAAATGAGGGTGGTTCTCTGGGACCATCCCTTTTGCGGATGGCATCACTGCCAGAGCATAACCACTGGCATCTGCCAGTTCTACAAATGCATCATAGGCTTTTGCAACTCGAAGTTTTGGACCTCCCACCATTACTGGCTTGACTGCCTTGTCGAGAAATGCTGCTGCTGCCTCCACAGCAACTTCAAGCCCCTTTTTGTTACTCAATCTGTTTCAAGATTTCATAACAAACCCAAATGAAATTACTTTTAATCAGCTTAGTTGTGGAAATTGAGAAGTCACTGAAAACTTAACAAGAAGTACACAAACTACCGGGGCGAGAGCGCAAATGGAATGGGTTCTCTGCTAAAAGTTGGGTGAGGGATGGCAGCTAAATTGCAACTGATACTTATGTAGACAGGTTTGCTCTCTTTCAAAGCAGTAGAGATGGCCCTGTCGATTTGTTCATGTGCGTCTTCCAAGTTATCAACAACAGCCTAAAAGTAAACAGTAGAAATACATATAATAATCAAGCTTAGTCCACTACAAAATCTGCACAAAACAGCAAATTATTTTAGAAGGGGTCCAAGATGTCCAAAAAAGGAACTTGGGGTGCTTGTTGTTCCCTCTCACGACATCGTCTCGAGTCATCCAAATTGTTCACTCTTACATCTCAGTGTGTAAGATTTGTGATTCATTAACTAAGTTATTGATATTCAATCGATTTGATTTTTTGATCATATTTTTTCAATAGGGGACAATGCCCATTGGAGAGCCACCAAAATAGAAGCCAACGAAAATTTGCATCAATTCATCAATTTAGCAACCAAAGTGAACGGATCGCACCGCCAGAGCAATCTTTGGAACAGCCAAGAAGAAACATTCTCCATTATCATCAAGTCTCGGAGAAAAGGTTTAAATCAACGCTCGTGAAAATCGCCAGTATTATCATTTGGAAAGAGCAAACACAGTAGTTCCAGATTTTGTTTGAAAACCGTTAAAGGATGCTGTCAATTAATTTCACAAATTCAAGAATCAAAATCATTCAGCATGTTCATTATACATTCCAAACATATTCAATCAGAATCAGATGGACGTGCGTTCCTAATAAAATCAAGCCAATGCAGCCTACGAAATTTTTTTATGGATTAAGTTCTTATTTGGAGGTCAATAATCCTCAAATCCTAAATTAATAAGCTAGAAGACAAAGCCCTAGTAAGCCACAACTTTAGACCCCCCAAAAATCCCCTAAATAGGACCCCCCAAACGTTTGGGTCTACTTAATATATTTTTTAGTTTTAAGTTTGTCCTTGTATAAAGTAGGCCTAATTTCCAAAGCACCCAAATAAGTATTGTAACAATATTACAATAACTAAGAAGTCGAAGCTTATTTGAAAGTAAAATTCTATACTCTTTATCTACATTTTAGAACCTTTTATTTTGACAAATAGCCAAGGTATCAAGATTGAATATTGATAATGGTGTAAAGGAGATTATAGTTTAGGAAGACTATTATTTGTGCAAGTCTATTTGAGTATACAATTTCTTAGGTGTTTTCTGTTTATTTACAAAACCTACGAAGTCTATTTTGTTTTCAGTATCAAAATATTTTGAATCATTAATAATAGTGTCTATCATATCTTCATCTTCATTTTCATCAAGTAAGTTTTTTTATGATTGTATTTAAATGATTATTTTTAGAATGCATGTGTTGCATATAAAATATTGTTGACTATACCGGTCACAGTTGCGTGGTTTTTCAAAATTAAAATTTATTTTTGGTCAATCATGTTCCAAGAAAGATTGAATGAATTAGCTATATTGTTTATTGTTTATTGAGAAGGATTTGGTTAAATGACTTGATTCTAAGAACTTAATTCATACGTTTGCAGCTAAACATGCAAGAAGGGCAATGTTTTTGCATTTTCTTTCGGTGATGGTAATGTTTTTGTGATCTTTTACGTCGACTTTTTGTTGTATATATCTTATATGTAAAACAGATAAGGGTCCCAATTGAAAGTTCTATTCGGACCTTCGAAATCTTAGGGCAGCATTGATAAGACGAAAAGACAAAAGTGTCCCCAATAAAATGCTTGATAGATTAGGGTTCATAGTCAATTCCATCACGTTTAAGTTCTAGAGGCGTTTGCAAAGATTAGATCAAACATAACGATTTATGATTTTGCCCAGAAACTCAATAAAGAAATCAATGAAAATCATTCAGCACGTCCATATGCATTACAGTAGGCGATTGAAACAGAATCAAATGGACACTTATATTATCTGCATGGCATGTAAATCACGTTTCCAGATGTTATCAAATCAGAAAACGAATCAACTTAAAAGATAATTCACCTGATAGCAAGTAACAGTCTGAAAGCACCGTAGTTCCTGACTAAAATCCGGTAACCCAATCGTGTGGTGCAAAACCCGATTCGTCCCATAATCATTCGTATTCGGACCCCCAACCACACAAATAACCGGAAGGTTCTCACTGTACGCGCCTGCAATCGCATTAAGCACACTCAATCCACCAACTGTAAACGTGACAACACACGCCCCCACGCCCCGAGACCGGGCGTAGCCGTCCGCGGCGTACCCCGCATTGAGTTCATTGCAGCAGCCGACGTTGGTGAGCCCCGGCTCGGCAATGAGGTGGTCAAGTAGGGTTAGGTTGAAGTCGCCGGGAACAGAGAAAACGTCGGAGACGCCTATCTGGACTAGGCGGTGGGCCAGGTGACGGCCGAGGGTGGCGTCGGGGGAGGAAATGGTGGAGGATGAGTGAGAGTCTTGGACGGTGCCCTTTTCGGGCTTGACGGAGCCAAGTGTTCCAATCATGGTGGAAAATGGATCTGAGATTGTTAAAGAGAGAGAGAGAGAGAGCGCGTGCGCGTAGGGGAATGTGTACGTTTATGAGGCTATATATATGTTTGGATGTACTGGAAATGAGGCGGTTTTGAGTGGAGAGGAGGCTTTTCGTTGTCCTTTTGGTAATTAAGAGGGCCGTTGAATTATTCAAAATGGTTTTTGCTTTTGTTTTCAAAAGATTTTTTGTTTATTTTCTAAGATTTAAGATTTATTAGCATCTGATTTGATATACTGATCATGATGAACTAATTTACATGGAGACTTGGATTCTGAATTGCACGTCCATTTAAACGATATTATTTTAACGCTTAAAATATTAACCAATTGAGGAGTTAAATACTAATTGAATATTTTCAAATAATATTTTACACGTGAAAACGATATTGTCTTAACACGCAATATATCTTATTATACGCAATGCATGACAAGGTCCCTCGTTCTGCACTTGTGCATACATGTAATATAAGCGAGGAGTCCCAAGTGTGTGGAACGGACTTAGGTCCTCGCAATGCATTGTGTATAGCAAGATAATATCGTTTTAACGAACAAAATATTGATCGAGCATTTAGACACTGATCGAATAATTTTCGTCTAAATGATGCCACTTATGTAATGTGTGTACAAATGAGTGTAGGTGTAAAAAGGAAAAAAAAAGGCAGATTTTATGACGGATGCCCTCCATTTTAAAATTTGTATTTTTCAAATAAAAATTTATTCAACAAAATGGATATTCTTACTTTTATTTTCTATAAAATTAGTATCATTAACAAATATTTACAATATATTTACAATAAGACCAATATTAAATACCTTTAACAAAAGTTAAAGAAAAAACTAATTTGAATTTTTAAGAGAAGTGGTGAACATTTGAGATTTGAAATGGTTTTTTTTTAGAAAGAGATGAAGTTGGTTTTTCTTCAAAATTGTTATTTTTAATAAAATACATTATTTTGATTATCTTAAATGGAAAAAATAGAGATAAAAATACAAAATTGAATTCGAAATGCTCCAATTTAAAAAGACAAGATTGTTTTTCATTTGCAAACTTTCTAATTCGTTTTCATATAAATGGTCGCGCGTTCAGTTCGAATCCTTAGCCAGGGGAGGAGAAGAACTACATGGAGACCCCCGGAGACTGCGGGGGGTCCGCCCCTCAAACAAATTTCAAAAAAATTTGTAACGTAGGTATAAATTTTGAAATTTAAAAAAAAAAAAATACATTTCAGGCCCCCTAAATTATAGTTGGTCCCATCTCTTTTCCCCCAAAAAAATCTCGGCCCCCTCTAAACATCGAATTCTGCTTTCGCCCCCTGTCCTTAGCTATCTATAATTGAATTCAAGATCCTTTCTCTAATGCAATATAAGACTCGTTACGGTCCTATATGACGATTCACATCATTCATTTCATAAACCCCAATGTGTTTATCATCATTTCAAAATTCAGGTTGATCAAACTCGCTAAATGCTTGACCGAATTGTACTTAGGAAAAGAAACAACCGACTGTTCAATTCTCTTATATATATGCTTAGTTGAAATGAATACCGTCTAATCAACTTGATTTTTTGTACGGATAAATATACACATCAAGACTCTCAAAATGAACTGTGCGAATTGTCCAATAGAATTGCAGTGTTTTCAGTTGACTTTAGATAAAGATTTAAATGAAAAATCGTCACATGAGAAGGTCTTAACCCGTTCGGAAGAAAAAGTATTTATGGCTGAAAAACAGAATGCACACCTTCACAAAGACAACACCAATTCCACTAGATCATGAACAGTTATGTACAAACAGAACCATATAAACATGGCGATTTTAGCATTATTCTTTCTTTTTTCAGTATCTCACATTTCTGATGGCATTCAAACCTAAATCTGACCTATCATCTCAGTGGTTAAGGCCTTCCCTTCTCTTATCTCGCTATTTGCTGTAATGATATTTGTGCGAATGCGTAAATTAGTATATCTACATTTCTATGGAGGTTAGACATAGTAAACCATACCAACTTCCAGCAAAGAAGTGTGAGGCACACTCAGAGCAACATCAAGTTGCCTACAGTTTTTGCTCAGAAAAGCATAGACCACATCAATCGCAAACTTCTTGAAAATCGAAGAAGATTTCTTCGCCTGTGCACGAGAATGCCCCATGATATAAGCAATGCCAAACTCCCTAGCCTTCAGTATCTCCAAAGACTCGTCTTTCAGACAAGAACATTCCAATTGCCCATACCCAGAAACCATCACATTAAAATCTTGTAAAGAGTGAACAAGTTTTTCCTCCCGACTTGGATGTGGTAGTGTGAGGCCGGGAGAGGATTCTGTCACCGATGGCATCTCACCTTCTCCTTCTGTCTCTACAAACTGTATGGTTGAGTGTACCAGTTTACTCTCAAAGTCATAGCTCTCGAGTTGTAGATCCTTGTAACCGTACCTGACAATGCAGCTGAACATGGCGTACTCTTTGGGCCCAACCCTGCTTATGAGAAACCGTTCCTTCTCATTAACATACGGAACTTGAACAGATTTGACACAGATAAATATCACCACCTGATGGAAAGCGGGTAAGTTTGTCACGAAGTGTCCGAACACAGCTGGGACACCTGACAACAGATTAGTGGAAACAAGTCCAATTCCTGGGACTCTAACCATGCCGAGGCTAGGCCCTAAAGCCAGTAATCGGTTCACTGAAACCTTGTTTTCTACGTCAAACTGGTGTTTCTTTAACGTTCCGTAGTTCCATAAAGACATAATGGCCATAAATGTAAAGGAGAGCACAAGCGGGATCCAGCCGCCTTCAGGGACTTTATATAAAGCTGACGAGAGGTAAAAAAGCTCCACTGATCCGAAAAACAATAGAAATGCAAAGGTTGCGACAATGTTTTTCTTCCACGCAATTATCATCACCATTGCCATTAAGCAAGTTGTCACAAACATAACGGTTGTAACAGCCACTCCTACAAACTCAGTAGGAAAACCCACTCTAGTTAGAAAATGAGCAAAAAAGAGAAAGAAAAAGGCTAAAATTATAGATTTTGTAATATGCATAATAAACTAAATGTTAATGCAAAAATAGTTACCGTATGCATGTCCAATCATGTTTGAGTCCCTTAAGCCAATAGTCACAGCTAAACAGAGGCACATTAACATCCAATTGACTTCTGGAATGTATATTTGTCCATATATTTTACTTGAAGTATGAACGATTTTCACAGGAGGAAAACAATTCAATGCACAACACTGGCTTATAATGGAGAAGGTGGCAGATATCACAGCTTGGCTCCCTATCACAGCTGCAAAAGTGGCCACTATGAACACCGGCCAGAATATTGGTTCTGCATGTGAGATATTGGAATTAATAAAATTAATAAACGTAAATAATGTACAGCTGAGTGGGTGTCCCAATAAATTCTTACCTGGAATTGCTTTATAGAAACTTCTCTGGATATCTTCATGGTGTCTAGAAAGGAATGCAGCCTCACCCAAATATGCAAGAACCAAACATGGATATACAAGAAAAGTGAAGGCTATCTGGAATATGAAAAATAAATGTCATAATATCAAGATTAAATGTAAACTAAACTTAAGATGTAGGATCCCTTTTAACGTAACATATTTGTAGTGCAAATTACCTTAATTGACAAGGCAGAAAAATGGCCCAAATCAGCAAACATTGCCTCCACACCTGAAGTGGAAATTTTGAAAATGAAAGTTCTAGTAGCGATATTAGGCATTTAGAATGTAGCAGAAGGATGGAATGAGGTACCTGTGATAGAGAGAATCACTCCCCCCAAGGACACCCACCCTTCAATGCCTGTGCTTCTGAGGAACTTAAACATATAAACCGGAGAAAGTGCATGGAATATATGTGGATTCCACTTGATAACGTTATATATCCCAATGCCGCCAATGCACAAAAGCCATGCGGTGACAATTGGAGCGAACATGAAAGCAACTCTATGTGTTCCATGATGCTGAAGAGAGAAAAGCGCCACCAAAATGACACACGATATCGTAACAACATAGTCTGGAAAAAAAATCAAGTAAGAACTATATCAGATATCGGAAAACATTCAATTGCTAATTATCTTAAAATGTAGCGAAGGAGAGTAAACTTACTTTCATGTAGTCCTGTGAATTTAAGTTTAACACCTGAAACTGCAGAAAGAACTGAAAAAGAAACATGCAGATCTCTTGATTGCAACATCCAACTATAATAACGATTGCATACCCATTACCCATTACCAATATCATAAAAAGATAGATGGTTTAATTGGAGAAACTAGAAAGCAAACGTGACTTCAATAGTTCAAAAGGTTTTAGGTAAAATTTACTACTTCACTAGGACATTGAACAAGGATCAGATTCTACTTGTATGCTCACAACCTATATACCTCATTTTGTTGACTTAAGAATGGTAGGAATTTCCAGGATTGAAGAATGTACAAGAGTCAAAGTAAACAATGGAAGAGGTCGCATCAGGTATGGCTACCTGATATTGCAGGAGTGAGTATACCGTCACCAATTGTCATACATGTTCCCAGCAAAACAAAAACCAATAGACCCTTATGACACTTTGGGTGTTTCTCAAAGAACGACTTCAGAACAGAACTCTGCCATGTTTCTGCTGAACCTTCCACAGCGTATGCAGACAGCTTCTCATCCGTGTCTTGCTGATTGGGTAGAATGCTAAGTCTTGCATGTCGACACAGCAGAGAGTACAATGCAAAGGTACCACCTGCACTATGAAGGCAAAGTTGACATCGACAACACACTCTTTCCCTTCTCCAAATTGCATTAGGCAGGCTCTGAATAATTAAGCGAACATCACATCTTACAATTCTACTCACTAAAAGGAGTGTTTAGCTTACAAGACAGAAAAAGATTGTGTCAATGAAGTGTAAGCAGCACGCTAGTTCTTTTCTCGCTGAGATACTTTTGCATATCAACAATAGGAAACAACAGAGAGAATTGCGGGATCCCATTCTCCAGCTTCAACAGTGATAATCATTCAAAGGAAGGGAAGATGAGGGAAACGGGTATATAAGGCATGTATGCATGTGTTTATATTCGTATTTTGAATGAAAGAAGTAAAAGAAAAATACAGAAACTGAAAGAAGAAAAACTAGAGAAACGTATGTAGTTATGTGCATATTCTCTACAATGTCAAAGTGATTTCAACAGAAACTGGTATGATCATTTTTATGTAGAACCTCCATCCACACCAATGTAGCATAAGCATGTCTCAATTACAAAGCACCTTCAAGGTGCATCATTTTTATCTAATAAGACCAAATCTACCATCGTTCTGCGTGAAAGGTATTACTCAGCGGCAGAATAAACAAAAATCAACAAGAAAGAAGAGTAGCTCAACAAATAAAAAAAACGAGGAAGAAAATGCTGCCAAACAAGCCCACTTCTATGTACCTCACATGGATTAATTTACACGTCTCTCTCCTTCCATGTCTTTCTCAACACTTCGCTCACAATTACTGTTTTTTTTTTTGTTAAGCAGGAGATAAAGCCGTGAAAGAACAAACTGTACCTTCACCATTGTCATTGGCCGACATCACAATGAAGGTGTATTTGAAGAGAGCAATCAGAGTAAACGTCCAGAAGATAAAGGAAAGCACCCCATATATCTCCTCATCATCCTCGTGGAGGCTCAGCTTCCCAGAGAAAGTGGTTTTGTAAACATAGAGAGGAGAGGTACTGAGATCACCATAAACTACTCCAAGACTCTGATAAGCTAATACCACCATAGTGGAACATGACACCTTCTTCGAATTCTGATGAAGGAAACAAGTACATCAACATTTTAAAAAACAGACTGAAAGAAAATTCAAAGAGAATGCATTGCTTCTGCTTCTTGGAAAGAAATGGAAGCAACTTTAGGGGCAAGTGATTTTTCCCGATTCAATTTAGTACCATTACAGTTTGCTGGTTTCCACTGTAGTCACATGACATGCATAAAACTGATGAAACTCCCGATTTCTTAGTGAATTTTCAATTGGTTACGAAACGCTTAGAATCCCATCTGACATTAGGCCATTATCTATCAAAACGTGCTGACCTTCTTCCCCAACAATTATTCTTTCTAGAAACCTCAATTCCAACTAACATAACTTATTTCCACCTTAAATTGAAACCCAAAAACAAACAGATACTATCAGCATTGCTATTCCCAGTCGTCATGGGTCCTGTTTCGTGCGTTCTACTTACATATTATACCAATCTCATATCTGCCATTTGTCCTTTTAATTATTCTTTTTAAAATGCAAAACCCTTGCAAAGAATCCAACAATTTGGGAAAAAATGTAATCACAGCGAAAATGATCATCCCTATTACATTCACAACGAACCCAGATGTTACAACAAGTTACTGACTACAGAATAGTGAAATAAATTGGAAAAGATAAATATGAAAAGAACAGAAAGAAATGGGTCTTGGTTTAGAGGACGTTACCTGAGGAGAACTCCCATTTTCTACAGATTCTACAGAAGGTATTGGTTTCATTGTTGAAGAAGGACTCGGAAGTAGAGATTTGAGAAGCAGAGTGCAGACTCAGAGAGGAATGGTGAGGAAGGGAAGCCAATGAGCTTAAGTTTAAAAGGAGTGAGAAATCAGAGAACGTAGGAAGTGAACAAATCTGTAAACAGGCAAGTTGGGTGTGTGGGCAAAGAAGTAGCAGAAATGCATTTAATGCTCCCCCCCCCCCCCCCCATATATTCTCTCTCTCTCTCTCTCTCTCTCTCTCTCTCTCTCTCTATATATATATATTTATTTAATGTAAATATAAATATAAATAGAGAGAGAGCACTGTATGGAGATATATATATTATATATATTTTTTTTTATACAGCGCTCTCTATATATATTTATATTTATATATATAACTCTCTCTATATATTTTTATATTTCTACATTGCGCTCTCTCTATATATTTATACTAAATATATATATATATATATATATATAGAAAGAGAGAGAAAGAACTTTGTACAGCTTAAAATAGCTAATAACCTTATCTTTTATTACATCACAAATGGATTAGAATAAGTCTTATGCATCAAATGGGTTAACACATTACCTTATGCATCAAAAAATATTGCATCGTGCTAAGTAACTTATGTTTTAGATATAAGTCTACTAACATATCAAATTATACATCAAAGTACATATTATATCTACATAGTATATCATTATAAGACAAAATATAAAAACGGGTCTTATAAATTTTGATATGTGTTCAAATTAATAGATATCACATAGACGTGATGTATAACTTAATGTACAACGTGATGTGTTAGTAACGTTGTTCTTTAAATATAAAGTATAAAAGCGAATCCCATTAATTTTGATTATGTGTTTAAATTAGTGGATTTTGTGAGTTATGTGACATACTACGTAAATATAATATATAATTTGATGTATAATATGATGTGTTAATAATTAGATGGATTAAGGCCCTTCTGTCCTAAATTTTTGAATTGCTGTTTTTTGACATTTTACTTAATTTTTTTGAATGTTTTAGACAAAAAAATTATTTATTTTAAAGTCGTCTTAAAAAAAATTCAAATTCAAGTTCAAATTCAAATTTTTATTTTTTTCAATTACTCTTGTAGTGACAAATACAACAACGCAAATAAAATGCAAAAAACTATAAAAAAAAAAGTAAAATATTAAATAGTAGATATTATATTTAATAAAAAAATAATTTAATCGAAACTGACGTTAGGTATAATATACTACTTGTCAATTTTTACTTATGCAGCTATGCTGGAGGGTTTAACATAAATTTATATGTCTACTGGGGGAAAAAAAAAAAAAAGAAGGCAACACAGATGAAATCCATTGAATATTTTTAAAGTAGCACATTTTTCATTTATTAGAGTAATTATACCATATAAATAATAAATTATGGAGATATTGAAATTCAATTGAACAAATAGGAAATCAACTATCGTTCTTTCAAACTTAACCTAATTAATACCTACGATATGGTCATGAAAATGTGATGCATGGAGTGAAATATGACTAATTATGGGGTAGTTCCACCGTACTATATGGTGGACCTACAGTAAATTGTGCCTATTAAAGCGTGTTGTGCATCAAAATGATGTTATTTTAGTACACGAAAAATTATCTAAACAGTCGGCTAATTTTTTGTGCACTAAAACGATATTATTTTTGCACAAACATACTTTAGTTTGCACAATACACATGAGGGTCCTTCATTCCCTGTATGATATCGTTTAGTTGGTACTCTTGCATCATTAATACGTGATTCATTAAAAATAGCACGTGAAAATATCACATGGTACTCAAAGAGTCTAATAATTGCTCTTGAAAAATCCCATGGGATTGGCTTGATGATCAAAACTTGTGACTTAGATATATGCTTTTTTCAATGTTTTAAATTCGAAATTTTTCAGGTGTTATTAGCTCTTATGGGGTTAGTCCATATACACGACAAATTTTTGACTTTAAATGGGCTCCCGCTAATAGATGGTCATATTAGTCACTTAGATATTAGTCAAGGTACGTGTAAACTGACTCAGACAGTCTAAGATATAAAAAAAAATAACTCTTGAAGTAACAATCTTTTTTTATAACTCGAAGCGTCCAAACTAATTTGTACACACATTGACTGATCTCTTAAGGACTAATTTCACCGTCCAGTACATGGAGAGACCTTGGAGTAATAACTTCAAAACCACAAAGAATGTGTGAACCTTAATTATAGCACCCCCCACATGCAAATTCAAGATTTGGTTCTTAAACAAAGCATACATCCCACTGAGGATATTTGATTGAGGGACCAAACTTTCTAAAAATCGCACTTGTCTTTTCTTATTTATACATATAAGTCCCTCTCTCCCTTCTTTTCAGTTTTTGTATAGAAATACAATCCTTTACACTTTCTGTTTTAAAACATTATTGTATCACATTTCATGTTTAGTCACTCAAGGAACTGCATTCTCTACTAAAAACTCTATATTCATCAGATATTGCAGATAGGCCCTCTAAGTTTTGTTCTCCTACACGCTCAACCTTCAAATTTAAATTTTCTTCGGATATTGATTTTCGCTCTCCCCTTTTATCCACTTCCACTCCTTTTTTTCGCCTTCCTCATATTTGTCCTTCTATGTGAGAAGAATGAGTGGAAAATAATAC
>JABCMJ010034270.1:0-18976 GCA_014822125.1 Arbutus unedo | reverse complement strand
TTTTTATTTGAATGATTTATTTATTTGCCTGGAATTCAATTTAACAAGTGATTTTATGCACTTTATGTATATATAATAATTTAGAATTTATGAGTAGTGTATGTTAAATAAAGATCTTGTGGGTAGCATGTGATGTAATTAGAGGGTGAAATTGTAATTGAAGCTTTAAAAGCCTTATATTAGATTTTTTTAGCCTCTCTCTCTCTCTCTCTCTCTCTCTCTTTCTTTCCCATTTGGGCTCCATGAGGGTGTGTTCGTGATAGCTCCCTCAAACCCCATCTCACAAACCTTGCTAGAACTTCGAAATCCCTGAAGATCTTTCATATTTCTCTTATCTTGGTAAGTATTTGGTGGTTGATCATGCTCATTTCGCTTGAAGAGAGTTTATTTCGAGTTCATCCACCATTGGAGGTAGGGCTTACTTTTGAAGGTCAAATCCTCCTATCCAACACTCAAGGTAGAGATCTCTTACTTCTTTTATGTGTGTTTGACTTATTTTTGGTGTTTTACGAGCTTGCTTGTTGGTTTAGAATTTGAAAATAGAAGTTTGAGAAAAATCTACAGAAATCGCGCATTTTTGAACAGTTCCTGCTATTACCGATAGTAGTGTCTGTATCACCAGTAATTCTGTACTTCATTTTTGGACAGTTCCTACTATTACCGATAGTAGTATTTATATTACTGGTAGTAATGCATATATTACCGATAGTAGTGTCTGTATTACCAGTAATTCTATATTTTATTTTCGGGCAGTCTTTGCTACAACTAGTAGTAATGTTTGTATTACCGGTAGCAGAGCTTGTATTACCGGTAATTCTATGTTCTATGAAATTTGAGCTTTTTATCGATAACTTGACTTGTTCACCTCTAGGGATGATATTTTACACAAATTCTTTGGACGTATTTCTAGGATTCATATCATATAATTACAACGCAATATGTTATAGATTTAAGATGGTGACTACGAGAGATGTGCATTACTTGAGAGTTTAAGTTGATGAAATGAAATTGTTATGTGACACGTGATATGCGTGGGACACTTGAACGATACGATGTATGAACTAGACTCCTCGAGAGGAATTCTAGGGTGATTGTACTAGATTCCTTCAGGAATGCTAGGAAGGTCTTGAACTAAACTCCCCGAAGAAAATGATAGGAGTGATGAACTAGTCTACTATAGGATTATTAGGTACAAAAAAAATAAAAATGCAACGAGGACATGATTGATTGGATTAATAACCTACGAGGTGTGATAAATGGTTTTATAACAAACTTGTTGATGTTATTGATGTTATTACATGACATAATTCATCTTTAGTCTTTAACTTGATTTCGTTTATGATCTCGCTATTATTGGACATTTATGTTCACTTGTCATGCCATACTATTTCATATCCATGTAAGATTAGTATAGATTTCTCTATTTGGCTTGTTAGCTTAGCTCCTCTATTTCCTTTTCAAGTGCAACTCTGGACATTTAGCATCGTTTGGTATGGATGCATGGATTGTTGTGATTTTTGAAGAATCTCATACATGGAGTTATTTAGCATATTTTACTTAACCGTTTTTGAGAAGATGTATTGTAACTCTATCTTACTTTGGTGACATACTCAATGTAATATTTTAAAAATTTTTATTCCATGTAAATAGTCATTGAGATGGGGTGACCCACTATATAATTATGATCAAACTAGAACACTTATCTCCTTATGCATGGATATTTTGGGAGGATTTCATTCAGTCTTTGGCAAGAATTCTTTAATACCTACTTATTTATTTAATTAGTTCAGTTTTAAAATCTGATGGCGTGACACCACACATAAAAATAGTGTGAGATCCAATCACACCAAAACTGGTTATCACACAATGATACATGCGTAACCATAAAAGTGGGATAGGAGAAACTGCAAAACAAACGTTAGCACAATACTACGTCCTATTTTACATGGACAACATGGTTTGTATAAACCACACGCGTTATCACAGTCGACTCTAATACTACTGTTAGGGATCAATTTCTGAGACTCAGTGATGAATGCATACAGATTATACAACAAAAAAAATATGAAACTCTACTAGGCGAAACTATGGTTCATACATTTAAGATCTCTCTAGTTTGATCTCGACTATCTTCACAGTTTGATCCTAATCGAACTTTGAGCATAACTGAAATGATCTTGCTCGATTGACCTTGAGATCTTCTACTGCAATCCTATTGTACATTGAACACGAACTGAATGTGAGCTCAAAAACGTGATCGCTTTACCTTCACAGAACCTCTCTTAATATTTCGAGTATTAAGTCGTGTCTAACCTAGAAGGCATAGCAGTGTATATATAGACAACGATAAGGACCCTCAAGAGAAGTGTGGGCTGAGCTTCCTATATAATTTGGGATTCCTAATCCAATTTGGATTAATTCTGAATTGTATAAATTACAATTCATACCACTACAAAATTATAATTGCATTTCTTTTTTATATCTCAAAGTTATATTTCAAGATCCATGTTATTAAATACTTATTTATCTCCCCACGTTAAGATTACAAATACCCATTTATTAAAATAAATTGCTGATAATTTATTTAATCAACATCTATCAAATTTTTTGAGACCTTTTACTTAATTTATTCGTTATGTTAGATACTAATATCCATCTGTAGGGTTTGACATAATCAAAACTTATAAACTTCTTAAAGAGGATATCATCAATCCCTATAAAGGGACGTGAATTCCATTAATAATTAACAGTTATTATACATTTAATATTTCGATCCAACTCATTGAGATTATTGGCCCACAAGGCCTCACTCTATAATGAATCAAAGTCAACAACATTAAATGTACACGTCGATTAATTATCTTTGGATTAAGAGCCCAAACATATATAATAATCATGAGATGCGAATTGTATTATATTGTCAGTATAAATACAATTACCTCAAAGTAGTCATGTTTAATACATACAAAGTATACTAACATAGTGAGTTGAAACTATACCATTTTTCACAGTCAAGACAGACCTACTGGAAGACTATTTTACTGTCCTACTAGTGATGTGTCCAATTTCACCTATGAATGTGAACCAAAGACTTATATTCTACAAAAACTAATAATCTAATGCTTTGTGTATAAGCCAAACTTTACACACCAGATTATCTACTATTTGGAATAAGAGATACTTATAAACAATATGATAAGAGATAATGCAAACATTGTCCATAAAGATTCTCATCAAGAAAAAATAATTATTTATTAAATAATTCAAACAAATATTAATCTATTACATAAAGTCATGACTTTTAGTATAACTATAAACAATTAAATGCAATGAGATAATCAAATAGGTAAGCACAAGGAAAATCAAGAGACGTTGATTTTTATGGTGGTTGGGTGATGTGCTTAGTCCACTCTTAGTGACGTTCTCCTGAACTATCACCATTTTGACTATGAATCAATAACTTACACAAGGCTGGTTTTATGGGGCCCAACTCCTCTTACACAAATAATCTAACGGATACACACTGAGCGACAAACCTTGCTTGACAGACCAAGCTTCTAGCAATCTTCTCTCAATCCTAGTACACGTAGACTAGGCTTCTACCACTCTTCTATTCCTTCTCAGTACACGCATACTAAGCTCAAAACATCAGTGAGGTGGTGTAACGTGAATAGTATCAATACACACAAATATGACAGTGAACAAGACTCCTAACTGATATCACAGTGGAAGGGTTCACTCTCTCACAAGGTATGTATGTGGTGTGTGAAAACATCCTGAAGGATTTGTAAGTGAAAGCACACTTCAGACTTTTAGAAGAAATTTGCCATTGGGGGATCTTGTTTGTAGAAGATGATGAACAGTAGAAATCTTAAGTGGTCTGCTCTTCTTTTTCACCAATGTTTGTCTTTCCAAGCCCAAACTTCTTGTTTTTATAGATATCCTTGGTATGAGATGAAGAATTAGCCAAACCATTTGTTCCCAACATTCATTAAGTATTCAAGCAAAGAACACTTCTATATTTTCAAAATCCAGAAACCTATAAAGCCCTAAAGGAAACCTGACAACTCCAAGGTTAAAATAAATGTAAGCAACTCGTTAAATTCAAATTAGACCAAAAAGAAACTATCCTAAGTGAGCATAGATAATAGCCTAATGTAAATATAGGAGATAGTAATGGGAGATTAGGATCATAAATTGACCAAATCGAGGATAACCCAATCTAAATTTCAATCCAGGAGAGAGTCCGGAAGATAGTCCAAAAATCCAAATTCCTATCCGGATCCCTGTCCGGCTGTGCATCCGACCTAGGAGAGAGAAGCTGCAGCTTCCTTCTCTCCACCCTTATTTTTCCTCTGTTCTTGCTAAGGCCAAAAGGCCCCTATTTTTAGAACATAGCAAGTTCCAAACGCATCCAATCACAAGGCATTATATCAAACACGATTATGGAATTTAGAAAACAAACCATTTTCAAATCCGAAAGTTATCTTAAGAACTATTGAACATCATCAAACTCCATGCATTTATCAAGATCGAGTATTATTGTGAACATACCGTAAGCATCATAAAAAATCATATTACCTTTCACAGTTTTCTACAATAAAAACTCTAACTTAGGCATCGGAAGGGTGTTGGCAAGGCACCAAACCAGTGTCAAGTGTTTTGTAAATTTAGTCTAGTGGGTGGCATTTCAATCTGTTCTATCAATTGGCGCCACCTATGGGGATGAGTAATTTGTTTCTTATTTGAGTTTCTTAGTTGGACGAATTATGGTTCATTCCCATTCCATGGCCTCAAATGCTGGCAACCAATAGCAGATTCAATACGAACGTCAAGAATAGGTTTCTAATGTTCCCCCAGCTCTAGTCAACCACGAAGATTACCGAGCACTTCACGACCAAGTCCTTACTCTGACCCAAGGGATGTATCATATCCTAGATCAAAACTAGCTATTAATTGCACTGCTATCCTCCTTTTCCCAACAGAGGAGGTCATCCCCCTCATGCTAGGGATATTACTCTTGTTGGTGATCCCCAACCTGAGGAGGACCGTACAGGGCATGGCGAAGGCAATAGTCATATCATCAACCGCCCAAAGGGCCACCTAGGCGGTCAACAATTTCCTCAAAGAGGTCAACAACTCCCAAAAGGAGCAATGACAGAGCAGATGAGACAGATGAAGACACAACTTGATGGGCTGACCAAGCAGGTAAGGATTAAAACCCCAGCTTCTCTGGAGGAGCTTGTTCAGACCACAGATCTACTCGAGGTGATGATTGTTCCTCTCCCACCAAAATTTAGATTCCCCTAGACCGACACTTTTGACAGAACTAGAGACCCCATTGACCACTTGGAGACTTACAAGTCTCTAATGCATCTACAGGTTGTCTCGAACGCTATCATGTGCAGAGCCTTTTCGATCATGCTTCGAGGAGCTGCTCGAATGTACTTCAATAAGTTATCTTCTGGAACTATTAACACGTTTAGAGAACTTAGTCAGAGTTTTGTCAGCTACTTTATAGCAGGACAATAGTATAGGAGGCCTGCAACTTACCTACTTAACATGAAACAAGTCAAGGGAGAGAGCTTTAGGGACTTCACTTCCATGTTTAACAAGGAATCTATGCAAGTGCACAACGCAGAGGATCAGGTGGCATTAGCGACCTACGTGTCTAGAATTTGACCTGAACAGTTCTTGTTCTCGTTGTCCGCTGATCCACCATCCAACATGGTTGAGCTCGTGATGGGAGCACAACAGTAGAAGAATGCAAAGGATACATTGGTTGCCCATCATGAGAGGGTGGTCTAGTTTAGTGGCTAGTATTGGGGGTTGTCATGCCCAGAAATTTCTTGACCTTGCTCGTGAAAAAAAATTGTTGGATGCAGCAGAATGATTTTTTTACTTGAAAATGTGATGGAGTGAAAAAATTATTTATCAGCTGGGACTTGCTTAAAAATCAAGGCCGCCACTTGCCGTGGAGTTCGGGTGTGACAAGTCACCCTCTTAAGCCATCTCCGAAAAAAATGTCTTTAGAAAAATATTTTAATTTATTGACTCAGAAATTCAATTATGTTCATAAAATGACTCACTTTAAATATCTGGACTCGAAAATAGAGAAAGGTTCAAAAATTTACTATTACGAGTTGCGAAAGTATTAAGCACCCAATATCGCCCTTTTGGTACTTAATTTTGTCAAATTAATTTTCTTTTATTATCCTTAGCTAAAGTAATAAACATTGAATGACTAATGTACAACATATCAAACCGAGTATTTGTTAAATTTTGATCGAAACGTGATATGCAAATTGACATTTTTACATCACATTTCTATTCCCAAGATCCCGAGTACTCAAATTTTCGACGTAGGAATTTTTAATTTTAACAATGGTCCAATTCTATTTTATAGATGAATTACTATATTAACCTTTCCAAAAAATACAATATATCATCCCAGCCAAAGCCAAATCAGCTAGTATCACATTTTCATTTATTTTTCGCTAACTATTTAAATCACCAGCATTCTAAGAATTTCAAGGTTAATATGGTGCAAAGAACCATTGCTGTTACGATAATTCTTCGAGAAAGCATGAGACGTAAATCAATAATAATTGTCAATTTGCATGACACACTTTCATTCCGAATGCCGACTACTTTGTTTGGCAACATTATTGGAATGTCAAGATTGTCGGGACTGAAAGACCAAGAGATATGGATGGCATGACTATTATTTATATTTCTCGATTTTTAGGTAGGATACATATTTCTCAATAAGATATTCCCTTCATTCTTCCTCTATGTTGTTTACGGAATCTGGTTCTTTTGGGGTTATAATTGATGGTGCTCAAATTCACCCTACATGATTCTTCATCTCGCTAGTTGCTCAACTCACCGATGGTCCAAATCACAGAATAATATAAATATCACTTCGATCACAATAATCTATCGCGAAATAGTAATGTGCAATGCCCGTCACATTTTCATTCCAAAACATCGACTACTCAGATCACCTATGTTTCGAGAATTATGGATTATTGAAATTTTAACCAAGTGATATGGACAGCGTGTCAGCGTGAACTGATGGCCGCTATTCATTTTACTTAGCTATGAAGTAACGTATTTTTGTTATTAATTTTATAATAAAAGAAATAGTAAAGTGCAAAAAATGACAAAATAAAAAGTACGTAAAAATGTGCAGTAGTTGTTACCAGATAACGGGAAAAAGAATATAACAGAAAAATGGCAAAAGTTATGGGAAATGAGAAATAGAGTGTAACGTTAAACGGAAGTTAGTTCTGACAGGTGCAGACGTAATCTGGCCAGCAAGGCCAAACATCATTCCCTAGGAAATTCATAGGGGAAAAGCATGGAAGGGCTGGAAAGCAAGTAAACTATGCCATGTACCAGTTTCATCCTAGAGAACTCGTAATACAAATCTTACTTTGGTCGAAATCACGAGAAGTAAATCGGCCTAAGCCAACTTTGACTCTCGCAATTTAACTTCAGAAAGACGATACCCTGACATTCTAGAAGCGCGGACTAGAAATCTATAAAAATAGACTAGAGGTTCTAGAAATGCAAACTAAAGACGTGGACGCCAGCTTTACTTGGCGTAATATCTACATTGAAAATAAAAGAAAAAGAACAAAAATTAAATAAAACAGTTGTTGCAGCACTCTCTTGTATTGATATTTGATCCAGTGATTACAGTGGAATGAGAAAGAAACATGAGGAGCTAAATAAAATTATAACCCATCATAACACTGGTTATTTAAATCTTGTTATGGCGAGTTATGCTAATACAATAGCACGTTTGGATCTTTTTAAAGCTAAAAAGAGTTGACCAATGTTCTCTCTTATTTTTGGCTCAAAAACCCTAACTAAAACCCCTAAATCTAATTTTATTTGGTCTCGGAAGTTCAAAACTAGATAGCTAGGAGTTGCCCGGAGGGGGAATGCTTGAAGGATTTTCTGATGGGTTTTTGGTTCTTTGAATTTTGGGTGGAGGCTAAGAATTCATCTCCGAAATTCCTCTAGGTTTTCTTTAGGAGAGTTTCTCTCGTTTTTTCCTCTGTTGTCTCCAAAAAAACTTCCTTCCAAAAAAACCTTTCCAATGAAGTAAAAGACCTCAATATTTATAGAGGCTTCTAGGCAGTTTAAAGAAAAGGAGAGAGAGAGAGAGAGAGAATGCAGCATGTGTCACCCTGGGATTTAGAACGAATCTACGTTGTTTTATGTATTTAAGTGTTGCTCAATCCTCTAACTTACTTTCTTATTTTGTACTAAAAAATAGTTATTCAACTTAGTTACAACTACGTCGTTTTAACTTGAACAAAAAGAGAAAATATCAATAAAAACAAGGCTGTTCATATACACTTGAAACCACCTTATCCAAAAATAAAACCAATAATTTATACCATCCAAAAAAAAGACAATAATTTTAAATCACTTCGTCTAAATAACTTAAATCTACATAAACATATAAAAAAGCCAATAATTTGTACTATCCAAAAGCTTTCATAATTTTATAGTATCAACTCTCATCAAAATTACCTCATTCAAAAACACATGAAAGAAAATAAAAAATTTCTTCATCATCCAAAAATATTCATATCCCTCACATACCACATCGCAAATTAATTTTATAAGGGTGATTGTGAATTAACAAAAAAGTTAATAAAATTGTCATTATGGAAGAATGACTTGGCACCCGTGGGAATATGTATTGCTTGATCATTTGAAGTTGTCTTGTTCGATCAAATATTGTGTCCTAAAAAAAATACTGAAAAAATATGAGTTCCAAATTTAATGAATTAAATAGAAAAAATCATGAATTTCAAAAATACTAAACACCTCAACAAATTGTGGACTGCAAGATTCCTAAAAAGATAAATGTGCTAGTTGTAGATAATACGGCTTATCATTGTCCTGTATAAAGAAACATCACAACAAAATCAACTTTTATTTATTATTATTTTAAGCTTATGTCAAATAAAAATAATAGATTTTTTTTACCGGTAATTGCTCTAAAGATGGATTTTGAAGACTTATGAGGTCGCTAGATTGTGCAACAACCTAAGAGGTTAGGGATGTATCTATAATTATACTGTACTCAATAAAACTTTTTAAAAAATAAGTTTTTACTAAAGCAAGTAAAATTAATATCCAACTAAAACGAGATCATGTAACATCTTTTTTACTCTTCTTAAATTTCTCATGACAAGACTTTAGTTTTTTGCAACCTTTACTTATACGGTTTGTCATTTTTTTTAAGCCTTCTGTGCTTTTCAAATTAAGTTTAACCACATCTAATCCCAAATGAATGTTAAGTCCACTACTCGAAGCACTATGAATGTGCACCGAATGAATAATATTATCTACATTTACACATAAATCTGTAACAATTTTTTCCACCAACTTATAGGCTCCGTCATGTTCGGATGCCCGAGCCGCTAGTTTTACCATTTTAGGACAACACGAAAGAGATTTTGTTCATCCTAAGGTGAATATTACCCTCACTCTCATTGGTTGAGAGTGTCACATCATTACCAAAAAATATATTGCAGAGGCAGAACCTACATCATTTCAACCAATGAAAGTGAAGTAATGTTCACCCGCTTTAAAAGAGAGTGAACAAAATTACACTTTTGGTAACACAGCTAGAAATAAATTAATGATTGCTGGTATCAAAGAATTAAGTGCAGTGCCAAGAATGAAAACAGTGGTGAAAGTAGGATGAATTTTTCGTTCTGAAAATATTTCGACCACCTGCCAGTTAGTAGATCCTTTAATGTACATGATAAAAAAAATAAAAATGAAAATGCAGCTGTTCTATTTAGTCTTTGCCATTTGTGGAAAGCAACTAAGAAAGAGACCACTCCCAAAACCCCTGAGAACCACAGTGAGAGAAGAGAGGAAACAAGGCTGAAGATGGAAAACATAAACTCTGCCAATCATGTGAAACTGCATAGAAAAATATTAAACGAAGACGAAGAAGGCAAATTTGCAATATTTCAAAGATACCGTTCAAGCATCGACGTCTTGAGTCCAATAAGCAGGATTTAATAAGAGTGTGAGGGCTACAACATAAATTTACCTTCTACTCATTTCCTGCAGCAATACACCTAGGAATCTGAGTCCTCTCAGGGCGACCAACACAACACACTACAGCATCTTGACTTAACCTCTTCATATTTTTACTTGAGCATGACTCTAGGCCTACCCCCAAGTTCCTGTGAGCATCCGTTACTGGGCTCGCCGCAAATCTACCCCAATTTTGGCACCTACCATTTGGGCTAGCCAGATTAGAAATTTCAACATTTGCATCTCTATTCGGCATACTGCGCACGGCTGTCAGTGAATGATTTCTTCCCGATGAAGAGAACCGAGAAGAATACTGGCCTTCTGTTCTCCTCCAAAACTTTGGACTAAAAAATTCTGCAGCAGGTAACATGCAACATGCATTTCCCCCAGAGTCTGTGTTTGAAATCTTGCCAGTTGATGGTGCCAAATCATATGATATTTCGTCCAGTGCCTTCTCTAGGCCATTTACACGTGTCTCCAGGGAATTCATCTCATTCTGGGAGCTACCAATGAACCTCTGCGCCAAGTAGAAAGACATGTTTGAAGTCAACAGATGTGATTTAATTGTCATACAACAGGTATTAACGTATAACCATCAATAAGCAATGAGTCCATGACATAGAATGAATTGGCATCAATAACTGTCGAATTCTTGGCACAAAGCCGAGATGTCACGTCAAGACTTCAGTCCCTTCCAAAAGGAAGACGATATGTTGAGCTCAGTTGGAGAAGTGAACTTTCTTTATGTCATTACTTGAGATCAGTGCTGTGGAACTGCTAAATTTGAGCTTAATTCAGACCGGTAAACTTCATTGACAAAATGATTTTAACATTCCTTTTTTTAAGAACACAACTGGTTTTTTTGTCCTTACTCTGTGCAGTTACAAAATTGCCCTTGCATTCGTCAATTCTTGATAAACTTCTTCAAAAATCAACGGTTAATAGGTAAACTAACAATAACAAGGGCACAAAAAGGAGTGATTTTATTTAAAATGGAAGTGTGAACACTTGTTTCCCCTTCTTGGGTAAAGTTAGTAACTTTTGACTTGGTGCAGAAACCTGCAAAAAGGAGAATTACACAGGCAGAGATATGATCCAATATCACGACGCTACCACAAAGCACACCCAGATACAATAGGGAGGATATTTCATTGAACTATACCTGGAGGAGGTCGAATAGGCTGGATTGTTGGTTTTCAATCTGAACAAGCTGTCTACGGATCAAATTCAGACCCTCAACATCTTTCTGTTTCCCAAAGACATCTTCAATAGCATTACTCTGTACGACATCTGACCTGCAGTCATCAATCTCATACAAAGGGACCCCACGAGACCCAGATCTCAAACCACCAAATTTATGCAATTTTTCATGACAGGTTTCACTGGAGAGGACATGTTTTGTTTCTGATTTTGAATTCCTGCTGCTCTCCTTTGTTCCATAATCTACAACTCCAATATTTCGATCCTTAAAATCAACTCTACTATCCACTTGTAAAGATGAAGGCTGCGGCACAGCTATTTCAATGCTCCAGTCAGATTTCTTCTTTATGTCGAGCTTACCTACCATGGCTATACTTGGTTTCTTGTCACCACTCTTCGAAGGACTTCTTTTTGGGACATTGGTAGCAAATGAATTATCAGATGAGGGCAACCTTCTTGTGGGAGGATGTTCCTGCAGTTTAGGAGTTTCAAAAGTGGCATCACAGGAACTTCTTGATATAGTGGGGGAGCATCGAACACCATCATCTGATGCAAGGGAAATGCAGATAACCATCATTAGCTAGTTTCAAGCAATGTTGGTTAAAGTTGGAAGTAAAACAGCAGACAAACATATTTCTTCTCTAAGTCGACAGTCATATAATCAAGCAAACCAATGCATATGGATGAATCCTTCCATTAAGAGCTCCGTAGTTTGCTCTTTTTGGTGTTAGGAAAAGTTAATTGTCAACAATCATAGCAGAAAACCACAAATAATATCATTCTGGAGTTTACAGTGTAGACAGTAAACTAAAATCTAATGATTTGATGATAATTCCGGGTACTAGACATGTCAAATTTCTGAGGAATGAGGATATACACAGGCACACGAGAATATGGTATATATGTGTAATTGTGAATCTAATATACCAAAACTTAACATTTATCAAGTGTGTGCATCCATGCGAAACAATCTTAAATAATAAAGTTAAAAGGTGTCACTTAACAGTAAACACTGTGCAATGACTTTCTTAATGCTATGTTTGGATCTTGACCTTTCAAGGTAAAGGAGAATGAAAGGCAAATAGATAAAATTGGACATCTTCATTTTTTAATCAGCACCTAAAATTGATTTGTTTTGATAAAATAATATTAATTTCCTTTTCCCATTTTCTTAAAACAACAGAAACGAGAAGAAATATAATTCTCTATTCTCTTTTCCTAATCTTTTCAATTTCATTTTTTCCCCTCACAAGCCATCCACAAACCAGAATCCAAACACAGCAGAAAGAAAATAATAAATTACAAAGAAAAGTGCTATATTTCTTTCATTGTTCACCCTTCATACAATTTCCTAAAAGACTCGGGCAGGCGGATGTTTCTACGACTATACAAAATGTTCTCAAACAACAAAGAAGTGGGAAATGTCCAACCATGGAAACTGTCAACAGAGGATTGCGTCAGTGTTTTCTATACCGAAGCCATACTAATCTTGACCCATGCAAATAATTCCATTGGCGAACCAAAATGATGCCTTTTTCAAGTACATGGGCGAAACATGCTGGCCTATCCAAAATTAAAACCAAGTGCTCCGCCTTTAACCATCTTAAATCCCTTGGAGACTTACATTATCTCTGTTTCTTCCCAACAGAACCTACCATAATCTTTGGACTTGCTAATAAGGGTCAAATTTTCTAAAACACTCAGAATAACAGATTGTCCTTGGCTCATAAGCAAACCAATCAATTTGCAGTGCTCTAGTTTATTTATTAACAAAAAAAAAATAGCAATGTTCTTTTTCACCCTATATATTACTCACTGGATGGAATATGGAGCCAAACTTAAACTGAAAAAAAAGGAATATGGAGCCAAAACCACCATTTACCTTTTGGATGAGATTGAGACTGAGGCAAAAGCCTTTCAGGATCCCTCGGAACCACCTTCCAAAGCTCCACCGTACGATTCATTGTGTCGCGAACAACCTTGACCTGTTGCATCAAATCAAATTTGAATACACTTCCAGATTTTTCAAAAATAGAAATGCTATATATGAAAAGAATCTTGTCAACATTTTATGTCACAGCCTAGTTCTATACTCGTGATTGACTTTACGTTGAAAAAAATATGTGATGGTAAGTCCCGTAGGGAATGGCTCTTCTCCAATCCAAAACTCCTCTCCAGTTCAAAAGATGATGTCGCTTTTTTTGGGTCCTTTTTGGACCGACTCCGATAATCAAAACCGTTTATTTAGTAGACCATGTCAAAACATGAACCATGTCGAAGTCGATGTTAATCCGATATCACTCAATATGTGATTTTAACACATTCATCTTGAAAAAAAATAGTTTGTTTGTCACATTGAAGACAGTGGGTCAGACCCATCCATATTTAAATTGTCGCAATCTACTTTGCATGGATCCACCACTTTCGGTGAAGCACCTATATCAACACGACACAACACGGGTGTGGGTGGGGAATCCGTACTGGAATGTTCTAAGAATAAACAGATCCTTCTAAGAAACAAAAAAAAATGAAGAAAAACGATAAAAGAAAGTCCATGTGTTTGTTGTTGCCTTTCTATTTTCCAGACGATACTATAATGAGCTTCAATTATATTGGGTTGAGCCATAATATCATGCAAGTACTTGTATATTTGGAAGTGTTTGGGCCACATACCACAACAATTGCTTGGGAAAATAATAGTGTCGAAATATAATATGTTGGCTATGGGTTGCATGGCCTACATAGGGTCATTTTTTAAATAGTTTGAAATACCATATACAATTTTTAACCCATAAGCGTCTTGTAACAATTTTATGGGACAATTTTTTAACTCGGGTTCATATAAAAATGCATTTAAAAGAAATGTACTTACAAATCTCAATACCCGTATTTAAATTTGGATCCATATCTACAAATCCCCTATTTTAAAGTTTTAGGCTTTCAACACCTAAATATGCACCCGCATCTGATACCCACACTCGAGTCCGTGCAACGTAGGCCGCGATCATGAGTGAACAAGACCGTCCCTGATGCAAGGTGAGAAAGGCTTGCGCTCCAAATTTTCTCTAGTGTTATAATATAGTCGTGAAATTCATAAAAGGAGGACCATTTTCTGAATTAAACCCAAACTTAAAGTCTATCATAATAAAAGGGTAAAAGAACTTTTCAAAATTGAAGTTAATCAAAATTTTATCTTTATTCGACCACAGAAAGATTTGATTATATTAGCACAACTACTTATGCGATTAAAAATGCAAGAAGAGTAATGTTTTGAGTGATATGTAAATCTTATAATAATTACTCATTTTAGAGATTTTATTAACTAAGTATGTGTTATTTAAAATTTTAAAACTAATTTATTAATTATTTTTTAACTATTACAGTCACCTAAGGAGCTCAAACCTTAAATTTCCATCGGGACACCTAAATGCCATTAACGGCCGTATATGTGAAATGATATCGCATTGCGTCTCCAATCCTATATTGCAGCGTAAACGTGCACAAAATACAATGATAAAGTAAAGATCAACCACCAAATATTCACCAATCAAATTGTACTAGAAGATTTACCTTATCGAATCTCCGACTCTCCAAAGAAGCCAAACACGACGACCTGAACTCCGACACCAGATCCCTCTCAGCAACCGCCAACCTCGCCAACGCCTCCGCCGCGGCCTTCCTCGCCGCCCAATCTTCACTGCTCAAGGACTCAACTAAGCTCGGAACTAAATTACTTACAGCATTACGATTCGATGCGCCTCCAGCACTAGCAATAGTTCCAATTAGCGACAATAACGCCGGCTTAGCCCTGAAGCAATCGTTTCTAACTAGTTTCAGAAACCTAGGCAATAGCTTCTGCAACTCCGCCTGCTCCGGATCCGGCGACGCCTCGATAGCCGCGGCGAGGCAGAGCGTCGAGCCGATCTGAGAGTTGTAATCCTGTTCGTGCAAAATTGCGTCCATGAACGGCTTCAGGAAGGAGGAAAACGGCGGTTTCGTGATCTGCGCCGCCATAGAGGCGACGGCGTCGACACAGGCGGAACGAACGGCAGAGTTGGAGTCGCGGAGGCGGCGGAGGACGGTGGAGAGCATCTTGGAGAGGTAAGGAGAGAGGGCGTCTCCGTGAGCGTCGGAAAGGAGGCCAAGAAGCCGCACGCATTGCCTCTTCACCGGAGATTTGTCGGAGGAGTCGGTGGTGGAGAGGCAGGTGAGGAATGGAGAGAGGGAGTCGCGCGTTAAGTTACGCGCTATGGACTCGAGCTCGGCGGTGGCGACGGAGAGAGTGTCTCGGTCGGAGAGCTTGTTGAGGCAAAGAATGACTCTTTGCCTGAGATCAGTAGGTGAAGCAATGGTGGCGTTGGAGATAGACATTGTGGTGAGTGTTATTAATGGCTGTTAGGATCCAGCGGGCCAGACGACAGAAGTGTTATTAAGTGGCGTTTTACATTGAACCAGTGGGTTGTGTGATGGGTGTGGGTGGGGGATGGAGTTGCGGAAAAAACGAAAAAAAAACAAACAAAAGGCGTTAACTTGCACTGGAGTCGAGGTGGTTTCTTTTATTTCTGGATGTGAGAATAAAATCATGGCATGGGGAAGCAAAACCATTGTTCCCAAATCAGCAGCGTACGTACGGTCTTAGTTCCCATCCGGCCTCTATCTACTCCCGCTTGGTCCGATTATTTAACTGCTACGGTTCGTTTGAATCGGATGGTATTAAATAAGATGGGTGCTATCCACAAAAGATTATTAAATCGGGGTAAAAAATAAAAAAAATATTTGGTTGAGTTTTATAATAAAAAAATAATTATTTTACTAGTAACGTTACTAATATATCATATGATATATTCAGTTGCACATTATTCCTATCTTTAATGTCATACAACTCATAATATCTATCAATTTAAATACATAATCAAAATTCACACATTATACTTAAAACATGAATTGTGTGACATGACACATAGATATGATGTACAATTAGATAAACAATGCACGGTTATTAATACCATACCGTACTAATTGGTACGTACCGTTTTGGCGTAAAAATAGTACCAAATACCTCTAATATCGTACTATTCTAAATGTCAGCCGGTACAGACTAATACAGGTCGTATCAGCTGATACTGAATTTTCTTTTAAGAGTTGCGAAAAAAATTAATTTTTTAGCTTATATATATATAGTTACGATAAATTCGATACATTATTCGATAATGACCACTAATAGTATGTACTGTACTAATAAGAAAATCGGCACCCAAACTAATCCGATGTTCAAAACCTTGTTACAATGTGATATATTAGTAGACTTATTCCTATTTTACACATGATTTAATCGGTTGTTTATATGAGTGAATTAGAAAAGGTATTAACTTAAAGTTGAGTTATTTGATGTTGTTGCCATTGTAATAGGTAATTTTATTCAAAATGACTTATTATTATAAAAACCATGCGAAAAAAATATATATATTTAATTAGTATAAATTAAAATATATTTGTACTTTATTATTTAATGTATCATTTTTAGGTGATAATAGTTTTTTACATCATAATTATATTTTTTATTTGTTAACATAATCATAGCATTTTGAAAGGAAGAAATGTTATTTTATTTTTTTAATTGTGCTATTGTTATATTTTTCTTTTACTAACGATGTATTTATGGACGAGAATATTAATGTAGAAATCAAACTGAACACATCAAGAAAGTGAATGTCACACTCGAAATTTTAAGGATATGAATAGAGCAATAATAATAAAACATAATTAATCTCAAATCACAATTGAAAAAGTACGCATTGTAAACCCCAAGTGCATCCTCCATCAGTTCCATTAAAACTTTAAAACCTCAAGATCATCTAAAATAACTCCATCAATGTAAAATAAAATCTCTACAGCTTATAAACCACCAAATAACAAAGTAATCAGAAAACAACTAAAAATAAGTATTTGAAATTACTGAATTAATAATAAATAATCAATAGTTGAAAGATGAAAATAACTGACATAAAATAAATTTTAAATATCATACTCCATCTATTTTCGAAAGTTGAGGGCTAAATACTTAGATACACATTATTACCTATAAATTATTAGTTAAAAAAACATAAGTCGGAGTTCGGGTAAGAAGTCATATTCAAACATTGGCGTATTGATTAATAAGTGCTCGTATCAACAATATAATATGCATAAACAACAAGACAAATAACCACAATACTATCATGCTCGACATGCGACTCATGCTAAATTTTGACGGTCTTGCATAGCAGGCTGTCCACATCGGGAACCCTACAATAGAGCTCACAGGCTGTTTCAACAGCCGGGACAACTTTTTATCCGTTCGTTTCACGGTTTTTGACTGGAGAAATTACAAAAACTCCAGGTAGAATTCACGGGTTATCAGACCGATAGGCCATCCCTACTCAATATCCGACATCCATGCATGCTTGTATGAACCCACACTAAACAATTTCAGACTTAAATAGTAACCGTAAATGGACCGGAAGATAAGAAACAGGTCGGAAACCAAAAAATAAACATTATGTTTTTCAGTAGGCCACTCGAGTAGACAAAACTATATAGTTAGGTTCAATTTTAAAAATTCTAAAACATTAGAATCTGCAAGTGGAGATATTTGGCCCAATGTCAATAGAAATTACACTTTCCAAGCTTTCAAATGATAGGTAATAGGTTAAAAACGAAATTTGGACAACACCGTCATGTTGATTCAAAATTGGATACCTCATTTCGAAACACAAAAACTGATTCATCAAATTCAATCGAAAAATTGATTTTGCTCGGATAAAAATAAGACACAAAATATACATTTTTTGAATCTCTATGTGTCTAATTTTAAACAAAATAAACGGTGCACAATTTTGATACTTGTACTACACGTTATACTCATTTTTTCAACATGTGTCAGTGCAGCCTGCATAGGTGCGAATTTGCTGTAGCTCAATCACAAATTTTTGTAGAATTTTGTACTTGAATTAGGTTTTGAAAATTCTATCCCAACACAGAAGAAATATAAATCAACTCTCAGTAAATATTTCAAAAATTTTCGAATTTTAGAATAACCCTAATGAAATTTTTCAAAATCAGATTATCGACATGTTCTGTTTTTTGTACATTCTGTTCTTTGCGAATAAAATACGGACATCCCTCTTTTGGCCTTCATTTGTACAATCTAACTGTCCAAAACATCTCAAAATTCACACAGAACATACACGACTTGATCACATACCAAAAATAACACATATATCATTGAATTAAACATGATCTATGCAATATCTCAGTTAAATAACATGAAATCCTACCTTATTCAAGAAAAATGTAGAAAATATTGTAATACTTAAAAGACCCTCGAACTCCTCGCACACTCGACTGATCTTGGGCTCTATGCGAAGCTGTTGACACCCTTTATAACTTTTTAGTTGAACTCCTCGCGTGATTCCTCCATCTACAAGCTCGTTCGTTTTCCTCAAGCAAAACTAGGATTTCTAGATTTTATAAAAAATTGTCTAACATTAATAAAATCTGATTTTTATGATTTTCTAATCATTTTATACTCATAATTAGGTTAATTTGTAATAACCCAGAAAAAAAAAGGAAAAAATAAAATAAAATAAAATAAATTGTTATTTTTATTTATTGACTTGATGTTGGGGTTATGTAAACTGCATTTATATTTTAAACG
>JABCMJ010034257.1:0-20301 GCA_014822125.1 Arbutus unedo | reverse complement strand
AAATAGAAAATACAAAACAGAAAACAGAAAGTGTTATCAAACATAGCATATATGTTAGTGCTAACTGTAACGGGGGATTTTTTTGTCAGATTACTATTTTGTCCCTGTAGTTATTTTATAAGAATATAGAGAGAGAGAGAGAGAGAGAGAGAGCTTTTAACAGGAGATCATTTATGTTGCGTGCAAATTTCTTATTTTCTAATCAAATTTTGATAATTCGAATCGTTCAATGTATTTAAAACATGTTTTTAAAGGTACTTGTAAGAAATCGGCTCAAAATAATATCGAGAAGAGATTGATCTAAACAGTTTTTAATAAATGTTGATAGAAATAATTTTATGAAAAATAGAATAGATCAAGTTTTTCCAGATAATATTTTGTGCTAATTTCTCGTGTTAATCCTTAAAAATATATTGAATGGTTCGAATTATCAAAATTTAATTAGAAAATAAGAAATTTGTACCGTAACAAAATAAAAAATCTCTTATTAAAAACTCTATCTATCTATATATATATATATATATATATATATATATATGTATACACCAAAACGGTATTCCCTTTATATACTAGTGTGTGTTTGTGTACACACGACTGTGAGTGTCCAATGAGTACTAGAGTTTTTCATAAGGTACTGATGTAAATCATGTATATAAAACTTCTGGTATCTAATGTTATGTTATTTTGAAATTTAATATAACATATTTGTATGCATAATTTTTAAATTTTCTACGGTCACTTTAAATATCTCAACTAAGTATTTCATATTTAAAATAACAAATGTGTCCAGAACTATTAATACCTCATTTGTCTTAATTTAATTATTCATAATTAAGTTTTGTCTCTATTCAAATTTTTTTCACATTTGTTGTTTTAGCCTTAATTTTTTGTGGATTACGAATCTAAAAAATATAAAATTATGTTCAAAAGTTAAAAAAAATCACTGAAGATGACGAATAAGTACAAAAAAATCTGTTTTTAGATTATTTTTGTTTTTTTTAAACTTTTTTCAAATTTGATCGATCATTTATAACTTTTCTGAAAACTCTTATCGAGGCGAACCAGTAATTCATAAAAAGTTGACGAAAAATAAAAAAATACAAATTTTTTAAAAATAAAGACAAAATAATAATCAAATAATCAAGTCAGGTCAAACCTAGCCTAAATATACATGAAGTTTACAAATTATTAAGAATTCTATGTGTATACTAATTCTAAACACATCTATATTCAGATATGTCTAAAAAATATGTTCATATAACGTTACTCTTATATTTTATCCGAAGATAGCACACTTCTTAAAACAAATAAAATGGGGAATTGCTATTCGCGAAGAAGTTAGCAGGGAATCGCACAAAAATCATATGGTGGGGTAAAAACAAAAAAATTCTTCAAATAAAGAAAAACTCCGTCATATAATTCTTGTGTAATTTCCCACAAATTTCCTTGCAAGTAGCAATTCTCAATAAAATGATACAAAAAAATATCTAATAGCAGGTCTCGTACGTATGTGGGCCACCAAAATGCCCTTTTGTCTTGGAGCACAAAAATTATTCAATGCTCTAGGAGCTTCAAAGTGCTTGTTCCCAATTTGGCAAAGTTAACCATTGAATTGCTTTTTATTTAATAGTAAATTATTTTTTTATTATTTTGTGTTAAATTGTTATAAATTGTTAATCCTGTGAAAGTTCAAAAAAGGAAAATAATTTAGAACAGATAAATAATTTTGAATAATTTTTGTTTTTTTTAAAATTTTGTACATTTTTTTTACTTTTTTAATACGATTTAATAATTTTAAAAAATTTAATACAAAACTAATGAATGTAATATTTTTTTAATAAAGACAAAAAATAAAATAAAAAAGGCCGAATTCTATAATATGAGGAGCAATGCTTTGAGAGCATCAAATAATATCTCCTCGAAACATTATTAATTTGTTATAACCATAAATTAATTGTCTCTTTTCGACGAGTACATGTAATGATAGGGAGAGATTTTGTTCCACAAATAATGCATAATCTCTCTTATAATCTAGAGAACAAGACTGCACAAATATATGTTCAAAAAATATAATTAAGATTCTTCTTTATAATTTTTTTAATTTTTCTTGTGTGATCCCCACCTAACGTAATGGTCCATTACTAGATAGGTTAGTCACCCATTGAATAAACCCAACTAATTGGAGATCAGTAAAACCTAATTGAATCATATTAGCAAAGCAATCTTTGTTAATCTAAATATCAATAGTTGATTCAATTATTTTTCATATTTATATTGTGTATTAAACGTGTGTATAATTCACTACTTCTTTTTAAAAAAACTAAAAAGCCATACAAATTCACATCAATATTAATTTTTTCTTTCTTTTTAAATTAATTTGTCACTCAAAAATAAAAACATTCAAAGGATATTTAAAATTCATAAGAATACTTCAAATTTTACCGTACTTTTGATACTTCGATTATAAAAGAAACATTCACTCATCCAAGGTTAAATGTTAACAGGGGCTCTCAACACATTGATGGCTGTGTAGTGAGCGACTCAGATTCTATTTTGATTCCAAAAATCATCCGGTCTATGTTGATCCCAAAAATCACCGGATGATTTTCCATTCATTCAGAGAGACACCCTATAAATACCTTGACTACCTAATTCCAACTGTCATTTGCGTTCATCACATTATATTACAGGAGAGAGAGAGAGAGAGAGAGAGAGAGAATTGGAAGGGAACAACAAAACCTAACCGCAAACAAAGACAACACACAACTCAAAACCCCTCAATTTCTTCTCTGATCCTCTGTAGTACCCAATCTCACCACATATCAATCAATTTCCAAACCAAAACACTCAAAGCCATATAAGTCAATGGCCGACGTCTACTGCTCGGACTGCAAGAAGGCGACGGAGGTGGTGTTCGACCACTCCGCCGGCGACACAGTGTGCTCGGAGTGCGGCCTCGTTTTGGAGTCTCACTCCATCGACGAGACGTCAGAGTGGCGGACTTTCGCCAACGAGTCCGGCGACAACGACCCCGTCCGTGTCGGTGGCCCCAGCAACCCTCTCCTCACCGACGGTGGCCTCTCCACCGTTATTTCCAAGCCTAACGGCGTTACTTCTGACTTCCTTTCGTCCTCCCTTGGCCGCTGGCAGAATCGCGGTGCTAATCCCGATCGGTCCCTTATCTTGGCCTTCAAGACCATCACCACCATGTCCGACAGGTATGTAACCGATCCGTGTATGCTAATGCGTATACACCTTTTCATTTGAATAAGCCCTAGCGATGTTCCTTCTTGGTTGCCGTGGGAAAGGGCCGAAAGGGGAAGGAAAAGACGACAAGGCATATTATTGGATCTCGGACTATTCGTTATTTTTTTTTTTGGTGACACGTGAAAAACATGAAATGCTCTACTAAACGATGTAGTATTTGACTTGGGCTAAGCCACTTACACGAGCATTTGACTCGGCCTAAGTTTTTGGCTTTCCAGTTTGATTTTTTTTTTTTTTCCATTTATTGTCATCCGATTTCTTGGCTGGTAGGAATATCAATTTTGCGTTGATTTTCTTGCTCTATCTTCTGTTGATGGTAATTCTATACAGTAGGAGAAATGCACTCTGATTCGCTCTTCAATTCTTATGAACTTGTACTGATTGGAGTTGGAATGTTGGAATGTGCATCTGTAATAAAGTGTTGCATCATGACAGGAGGTTATTGTTGCAGTGAAGGATGATTAGTCCAGTGGATGACTTGGCGATGGCCTAGTTGATTTGTTTGTTGTCAACGACAGATAATGGATAGTTATTTGTGGACATTTATTAATTTCATCTTTTGGCAAAGCAAAGTGATTCCTAGAAAGTTTGGGACATGTAGATGTAGGTCACACGACAGTTCTATTTCTTCCTTCGGAATTCGAAGTGAATACCTCAACAAGTTAATATTCCTCAATCTCTAAGTCCGGTAGTAGGGAACTACTGCCACCTATTGTCGCCTAATTGCATTTTAGTGTAGGCATTTGCGTATTTCTATTATCCAGTTCCCTTTTTGACGAAGTTTGATGGCTTACAATAGGTTGGTTGGTAGTCAAATTCCCTTATCTTTATATATATGGGCTGCATTCCGCTTGATGCTTTAGCTACAATACTTTTGATGTTTATAAACAGATATATTAAGTACACAATTATACTATGTGGGGAGCTTCTATAGTGTACCCTACCCTGTCTGGAGATACCAATTTCCCGTTTATTTTGCCCATAAGCACACAAGAGTAACCTCAAGGAGGCGTAACAAAAACCACAAGAGCATACATATTTACCGTAAAATGGTGTAACATTTGCCACAAGGGGGTATGACATTTTTCACCGCATGATGCATAATATTTTCAAAATGATTTGTCAGTTTCCCGATCACTTATTTTACAGTATCTCTCATCATGACATTCACTATAAAAGCGCATAAAATTTCCATGAACAATAATAACATTTCATGGTGTCTCTCACATACAAGGTGGGGGACACTAAAGAATTTCCCTACTATGCATGGCAAAACTACTAACCTTAGCAGCAAAACTAGATTTAGTATGGCAATGAATATTACTTGAATGGATGGGTTGGAGAACCCGTGGATTGGCCAAATCTATCCTATCCTAGATTCACAAGTGAGTTTGTCAGTTTGTGTGTTCTTGTTAAAATACTATGATGCAAGCAGTCTTTGTGTTGGGTGGCCTTCTCCTTTTCCCACTCTTCTCAAACTTGTACAGTGCCCGCCAAACACCACCACCCCCCCCCCTCAATGTACATATATATGCGTTCATCATCCATCCAACCGTCTATTTTTATTTGAGTTTTCAGTTGTTTTAGATCCCTTTTGAAAGCCACTTATGAGACTCTAGTTGGTTTCAACATGGGAGGGGTTCCATTTCATTCAAGAACTTAACTATGATGTGAAGATGTATGTGGCATATTAATATGGTGGATTCACTCAGTGTTTGGGTCCCTGTCCTAATCATATTGTGGTGTTCACATAAGATCACCAAAGATGGATGATTTTGGTGTTCCAGCGTACACCCTAGGGATATTAAGGTAGCAATACTCAACAAACTTTTGTACTTGTAATGATTAATTGTTTTAGGAGATTAGATTGTTGATATATATAAGTTCGTGCAAGTAATATGAGAGATACGACTTTATATACTACTTTGATAATGGTAGGATTTGCACCATTGGTGTCAACTGTCAACCATATGGTTACAACTCAATTGATTTAGAGTTATAGTGCCCTATTAATGGGCTTTAGAAGGGGGTTTTTTATGTTTTCTTTTTATATTGCGAAATTTCATGTTTGAGTTATACGCAGCTTACCGTTGCATCTCGTGCTCTTTTGCAACATGTGTTGGTTAAACCTAGCTAAAATTTATATGCACAAACCTTACCCCATGTTGGCATCATCAGTTTTTTACTATTATGATTAATTGTGATGATCTCTGTCCCAGAATTATTAATACATGAAAGAATTTTTTGTCTAGACCCTAGAGCCGTTTTCTCTCTTTGGTATTATCTTTTGAGGTACGCAAGTATCTTGGAACAGTTTTAACCCAGATTAGCAAATCAAATTTTTCTACTTTTTATTCGATTCTCAGTCGTCTTCAGTTTAAATCTCCTTTTATCCTGTCCCGAAAAATTAAGTCGACTGTGTTGCTCCCACTATTCTTGCCTGTTAACTTGTTGCATCTACCTGCAACTGTGGCTGTGATAGGAAAATTTTGGATTTGACTTCCTCTGCCTTTACCGTAAAGGTTCTCCAGAATTTTTTGGCAGAATATTTATTCTTTTGATTCTCCTATACAAAATTTTCTTCCAACTGCTTCTCTATTATATTCTTTTCGCTCTATACCCCCCGTCCTCGTAGGTTTTTGTTTTCTTTATGTATGATGCTAATTCTTCACATCTGTGTTTCAGGCTGGGCCTTGTTGCAACCATTAAGGTATGTTTCTGTTTCCATTATCATATATGGTTATTACATCTTACAAATTGAGGAGTTCGATGTGCTCATGTCTGCAACTTCAGAAAAGCATACTGCATTGTAAAATTTCTTTATTATCTGCACAATGACCCCACATGTCTGATTTCTCCTATCTTGGCTTTATTTTATGGTATTGAGTTGAAGATTTTTAGGTATGTTTTTTTCATTTGGCTTGTCTGTGTGACCAAATTCTTTTAACTACGTGTCCTGATAGAATATCAGTAAATGCCGGATTGGATTTTGTGGGTGAGTTGGTCAATTGTTTTGTAGATGTCACCAGGGGCTGTAGCCTCTCTGCAAATGTAGGTTTGAATAATACCACTGCAAGATACAAAGAGTCAGGAGAAAGCCCAACAAACACTTTACGCTCGCATGAATATTTAATGTAAAGGCCTCAAATTGCCAAGAGGTTTCAACAAAACTAGCAGTCTTGTCCATTTATATCCTGTGAGCATACAAATCATAAAATTTATCCCTCTATGTAAAAATTAATCTCTGAGGCGGTAGTTAACTATTTGAGCTCTGGTTATAGGAAGTCTTAGGTTCAAGTCTTGTCACCTGCCTATTCAATATTTTTGTCTTATTCGTGTTCGTTTATTTGTGTCAGGTGCTAGTATGTGTCTGATTCATTGATTCCCATGTGTATGAACATAGGGACAAGGATTCACGTTTCTCAATATTCTTTTTTTCTTATTTTTGAGTGAAAATGGTGTTTACAAGGTCCGACAGTATATGGAAGTTCCAGGCATCCTGTACACGGTAAACTTGAATTACTAGACATGCTCCTTGGGTGAACATGCAATTGGACGCGTGTCCGTAACCTTAATATCAAGCAGCTGATATGTTTACTGCACACACTTAGAAGAGTCCACATAACATAGGTCTTTGTGGATTGTGCACATTGTTCAAGTCAATCAATGCGTCTATCCATGCGCGAGACGGGGTCTCACGAATGGAGTGTTAGGTAACTTGGTATGCATAGTTAAGTTCATTTCTGACAGCGTAAGTGTCTATGATTATCGGATCCAGTGCATGCCTTGGTTGAGTTGAGACCAAGGTATGCCCTAGATCCTATTTGCAGGCATCTCTGGAATCTTGAAAAATGTCACAATATAGAAACTTGTCTAACTGCACGTGAGAATATTAATTAATGAAATTACCCCTCTCTATCAGCTTAAATCTCTAGAAGAGTTTGTTGTTAACAATTCAACCATAACCAGTGATCTCCCCCACATCCCATCCCTCCACTTTAAGAAGGAAGTGGAAGCAAAACCAATCTCAAACTTTTGTCAAGTATTAGTTGTTCTTGCTTCACTCTTGCTTATTTATGCATGGAACGATTTTGAGTTGTGTGGTTGGGATATTGAGTTCGTTGTCTACTTTATAGCATAATGGCATAAGGAAAAAATCTAGTTTACTGAAGTTTGTGGATGCGTACTATTTTTTTTGTTGTTGGATTATTATAAGTATTGAAAAGTGCAATTAACCTTAATTCTTAAGCTTAGTTTACTCAGGCATTATTGACCATAGTGGACGCAAAAAACGTACTGGTTATTGGAGGAGAGGATAAATAGGTTAGCAACCTTGTCTGGTGGTGCATAGGGAAAGAAGAAAAAATCTCTAGTAAACAGCTGGTGGTGGGCTTCCACCCGTCGCTCTAATGTTTGAGACCTCCAATTGGAATGGAGCACACAGCTAATGTATTCTTTTTCCTCCCGAGATAGAGACGTATCCACATTTTCATGACTATCGTCTTCCCTTTATTTCCGCATTGTTTGAGCATGTTAGATAGGGTGGCGGTCGACCCAGTCAGACGAATATGCTCGTGGCACACGTGGTGGTTTGCATCATCACATGTGCTATCTGAATATCCATTGCCTCCAGGCTCATATGGGACCTGCCGACACTTAACGCCCCACCCTCCCATCTCTTCTTGCAGTTTACTCACAGGACACAAAAATTGTTTAGTACACCATCCTAGATTTAATAGCTTTTTCTAATTCATACGCGGTTATAATTGTTTGATTCGGCCTAGTAATCTCCACAACCTCAGGAGTGGCACCTTTAGTTTTTTGCAGGGTTGTAATACTACCATGGTGATGCAATTTTAACTTGAAGATTGTCGTTTTTCATTTTCTCCTTTACATGTGGTTATTATTCGATGAATGGTTGCTGTGCCCTGGAAAATATTTTCCTGTTTCTCCTTTGTCCTTGTTTTCCCAGGTTTAGTGTTTGTCCAAATTGGATGCTTCATTTTTTATTCTGGGTTGTGCTCTGTTTCGTTTTCCTGCAGGATCGAGCCAATGAGATATACAAGAAGGTAGAAGATCAGAAATCTAGTAGAGGAAGAAACCAGGACGCAATTTTGGCTGCTTGCCTCTACATAGCGTGTCGGCAAGAGGACAAGCCACGCACTGTGAAGGGTATAACCTAAGATCTTTTTTAACATCTGGATGCTTCCTGATTTTTCTCTCTATTTGAATGCTGAGCCTTCCCCTGAACATATGGATTTCAATTAGAAATCTGTTCTGTTGCCAATGGAGCGACAAAGAAGGAAATTGGCCGAGCGAAAGAATACATAGTGAAACAACTAGAGCTTGAGATGGGTCAATCGGTGGAGATGGGTACCATACATGCTGGGGATTTTATGGTGAGGATTTAGGAAATTGAGCACAAACTTTATACTTTTATTGGTCATGTCTGTGGCTTTCCTATTATCCTATTATGATCTTAAATTTTTTCCTGGTATTTTGTGAGACAATCTGACTGACATAAATTCTTCTTTAAATATCTAGAGGCGCTTTTGTTCAAATCTTGGTATGACCAATCAAGCAGTTAAAGCAGCCCAAGAAGCTGTCCAAAAATCAGAAGAGTTTGATATAAGGTAGTTCTGGTTTTATCTTATGTTGTCGTGTTTTATGCAACTGAATCTGTGGTATGCATAATTTCATTAAAGTAATTAGACGCACATGAGACATGCTGATTTTAAATGCCCTCTGCTTCTTGAGATGTCTTCCTTGTAATTATGCTAAACAAGATCATACTGTTTTGAACTGAATTTTTTGGATTTGGAGGGATCACTGAACAGAGATGTGATAGAGATGGGAAAGGGGGAACTTTTAATACAAATCATAGACTTGCTCTTTTAGATAATCTAATATATCCTTATTATGAAGGCCCGTGACAATTGACAAGGCACCGGTGAGAACATATTGTGAGTTCTTTTACTTGGGGTCTCCAAAAAGGATTCGTGTTTAGGGCAATTGAAAGACTATTGTAAATAGTCGTGTTATTTTATTGCTACATTTGATGAAGTTACCCTTTTCCTAGGTGGGACCTGATCACATAGTTCTATTTGGTTTCCATGTGGGAAGCCCGTGTTGGATGGCATTTGAATTTACAATCTTTCTCAATCTAACAACCCAAAAGGACAAATTGAGGGGGAAATAAAAGACAACAATCTTGGTGTTATTCTATGTGAGAGTATTTATGAACAACGAAGTTGTTTTGAGGCTCTTTTATGTTTAATGATTTTTAATTTGCCAGAAAGAGAATTTCTTGATTTCGCATCTAAACAAGAAAATTTAAGTATCTATTGTTTGATGGTGCACGTTGTCATAGCTAAATGATTTTGTAGTATCTTTACATTGCCTTTGGTAAATGGACCGCTTTTAATGCTTTTACTATTTTGTTACTTGCAGGAGGAGTCCTATATCAATAGCTGCCGCCGTTATATACATTATAACACAGCTTTCAGATGATAAGAAGCCCCTTAGAGGTAAAGCATATGTTGTCATTGGTTGAGACATTCGTATAAACCTCAAAGTTTAAGTAGGGGGTTTCTGCAAATCATATCTCAACCCATGTGTTGAGTCATTGACTCATTGGTCGAGACATTCTGATAAACCTCTCGGACCCATGGAAGGCACTAGTCACCATTGGTTGTGCTGCCAAATTAAACTATGTCCTTGCGAATTTGGGCCATTTATACATTGAAGATTCTCCCTAAATCTTTTCTTCTTAAATAGCAGTTGCAGTTCAATACACTGTGATTTTTCTACTTTTCCTTTTAGTTTGTTTGGGGTTTTAGAACATATGTCTTTGGGCTTGTGTATCTAGTTGGCTCTTGATCCTTACAGCTTCAGATTTTATATGCTAAATACCATTCGACTATGTTTGGATTTCAGTTGCAACTTGGCTCATTTTTCTATGCGTTTACTCATTATAGTTGTTGAATGCAGATGTTTCAATTGCAACTGGAGTTGCCGAAGGGACCATCAGGAATTCCTATAAGGACCTTTATCCCCATATTTCAAAGATAATACCAAGCTGGTATGCGAAGGAGGAGGACCTTAAGAACCTATCTAGTCCTTGAAAGGTTGAGCAAACAACTGCGGGAGAAGTCGTATTTAAATTCGCGTTGGAGAGATTTGTTTTGGATGTTTGATTTTGACATACAACCAAGTTTGTTATCTGAAGGTTGATTATACGTTGAATGATGGAATCTCCCTAAACTTGCAGCACATTTCAAGTTGAATATATATGTTTAATTGCCAATTGTACATTGCTTTTCCGGCCTTTTTTCTTTGAAGACTGTCATTGCTAATTCAATAAGACTGGCAAATTCCAGATGTTAACAAAACATTATACTCAAGAAAATTTAAGAAGCGACAGGCACAATTAGAGTTAATAAGAATAATAAATCTTAGGATGCAACAAAATTAATGTTCAGTTAACAAATTTTGTTCTACTTCATTACTTTCTTTTTATGCGTTTGAATCTTCGTCTAGACCTAGTGATAGTGATGTATAAATTGAAACATTAAAGGAAAAAAAGTTAAATTAAAAGCCATAATAGTTTTTTTTATGAGATAGAATATATATATATTTTCTATAGAGGGATCTCTCATTTTGTTAAGATGAGGACTTTTTATTTTCTGATCAAATATTGATGATTAGAACAGTTTAATGTGTTTAAAATATGTTTTCAAAGGTATTCGTGAAAAATCGGCTCAACAAAATATCGGGAAGGATTTGATCGAAACAGTTGTTCATAAATGCTGACAGGAACAGTTTTATGAAAAACTATTTCGATCAAGTCATTCCCGGTAATATTTTGAGTTGATTTCTTGCGAGTATCCTTAAAAACATGTTTTAAACACATTGAACAGTTCGAATGATCAATATATATATATAATATTAAGGGATCCCTCATTTTGTTAAAATGAGGACCTTTTATTTTTGGATCAAATATTAATGATTTAAACTGTTCAATGTGTTTAAAACATATTTTTAAGGATACTCACGTGAAATCGGCTCAAAATATTACCGAAAAGGGTTTGATCCAATCAATTTTTTATAAAACAGTCAGGGATCCCTTATTTTGCTACGGTACGGACCTTCTATTTCTTGATCAAATTATAATGATCCGAACCGTTCAATGTGTTTAAAACATATTTTTAAGAATACCCACATGAAATCAGCTCAAAATAATATCGAGAGGGGTTTGATCCATTCAATTTTTCATATGCTGTCAGCATTTATCAAAAACTATTTAGATCAAGCCTTTCTCGATTTTGTTTTGAGCTGATTTCTTGCGGGTACTCTTGAAAACATGTTTTAAACACATTGAACGGTTCTGATCATCAAAATTTAGTCAGAAAATAGGAGGTCCACACCGTAGCAAAATAAGGGATCCCTTATTAGGAGGACTCTCTCTCTCTCCGACTTTGTTTTTGGTTTCTCAAGCCAAAATGGCATGCCAAGCACGTCTTGTGGGCATGCCCATATCATTGCCAAGGCTTGGCCGAGGCTTTTGCATGTACTAGTCCACCCACGTTGGCCATTTTAGGGTGCCTAAGGCCAAGACGATGCCAACAAGCCTTCACACACCACCACCCGACTTCGTTTTTTGTTGCTTAAGCTAAAATGGCATGCCAAGCACGTCTTGTGGGCATGTCCACATCATTGCCAAGGTTTGCCCGAGACTTTTGCATGCACTAGTCCACTCACGTTGGCTGTTTTGGGAGCCCAAGACGGTGCCAACAAGCCTTTCGAGACGACTGGGGGTATTTCGGTTATTTCGGTTATTTTTCGGGGCATTACCTGCTTTCATTAGGTAAAATATGTAAAAAAGATAAATAGAAGAAAATACATTAATAAATATAACTCTTATAAGAAAAAATAATTATGAAAGTATAAGATGCATATTTATTTTCACAAACTTAATCAAAATAATTCAAGTCTAATTTGATTTCAACATTTTCAGCTTTAAATACTCTCTCTCTCTCTCTCTCTATATATATATATATATATATATATATATATATATATGTGTGTGTGTGTGTGTGTGTGTGATTATAAAATACACACACATAAATAGATTAAAATAAATAAAAAAAGAGATGAAAAAACTAAAGAAGAACATTTTAGTCTTTTACAGATTAAAACTAATAGTGTTTATAGAAAGTTAATGACATGGAGAATTTAGAACAAGCATGAGAAGTCACTATATTTTTCAAAACTTTAGAAGAGATCTTTACATTTATTAGTAACCTCATGCTAGATTAGTGCAATTTACTCAAATCTAAAAGGTACGTATCCCATGAACTCTATTTGTTTGTACCTATTTTTATAATGCAGTGATTTTCTAAACAATTTTTATTCCTTGTGGAAGAAATTATCATCTTTCAGAATTCCTCAAAGAGGTAATGTCACTCCCTTGTTTTTCAATATATTATAATTACAATTTATTATAAATAAAATTTCACAATATTCAATAACCAACCTCGCATCCCAAATTATTTCATTCAACAAAATACCATCAAAAGCCAAGTTTAAAGTTGTTACATCAAAATGAGCAATTCCCGGCCCATTAAATATACCAAAATATATTACCAAAGTTAAACGTTTACATTTTCTTTCAAATAAAAGAAATAACTCGAAAATAAGTTATATTACATCTTTCAAAATCAGTTTCATGATGCTGAGTATCTCCTATCAAAATTTTTGAAACATGGATTATACAATGCATCTCACGCACTTCATGCTAAGCGTTTGAAGCAGCACCTGTAAAATGATAGGGTGAGTTACATAGTCCAGTAGACTTGTCTACACCAATATTATATGAGTATGAACTAATATGGCATATAACATGATCAATAAACAATAAAACAAGTACGCGCTTACACGAATCATAAGATAAGCATAAACGACACATTCAACCATCTTACAACACCCTTTGTTATCCTTTCAACCGTTTTTCAACACCGACTCATTTTCCATTAACCGTTCACAACACCGTTTCCTTTCTCATTAATAGTCACTTTTCTCATCAGTATATCACTAATATACTATCACATCAACACATCTATCTGAACATTCACTCACTAAATTGTCCCTTACATCTCATGTCTCACAAGTATAGTTAACCCATTTCATTTCCCATCGAATCGTCATGTTTTAATGAAACACGGCCACCCAAACAAACTTGGAATATGTACTAACAATTCTATACTGCCGACTTATCACCAAACGAATCATTTAATCAATACATAACTCACATACATCCTTAAACTTTCCTTAACGTGATTTGTTCATCATTTCTAGCACAACATCCTAAGGTGGCTAGCCATGACGTTATTACTTCTAGCACCCTCTCGAAGGAGGCTAGTACATCATTTCATGTCAGTCCTAACACTCTATCGAATGGAGGCTAGTACATCATTTTATTTCACTCTTAGCACCTTTTTCGAATGGAGGCTAGTACAACATTTTATTTCACTCCTAGCACCTTTCTGAATGGAGGCTAGTGTAATATTTCACATAATTCCTAGCACTCTCCTGAAAGAGACTAGTACATTGTTTTATATCATTCCTAGTACTTGTCCGAATGGAGGCTAGTACATCATTTCATCCCTTAACACACTCCTATAAGAGGCTAGCAATGTTTTTCATCTCCTAGTACACTCCTCAAGGAGGTTAGTCAAACGATTCTCGTATCCTATCAATTCATTAACATATGTCCACATGTCATATTTCGAGTGTCTTACATTATTCAATGTAAGTCTTAAAGTTGCGTGTAGTTTCAACATTCAACGGGGAAAACGATGGTATAGAGCATAAAGACGACACTCTATTAGGTAAGATTAGAAACAAGCAATGAAAGCTTGAATAGTAGACATTCACCAACATATTACTTATCAATTAATTCTCATCATTAAAAGCCAATGCATCTTAACACACCTCGTAATCATATTCGTTCTATCGTAACACATCACATAGCTAAGTTCGACCCACAATAGTCAGGACGGATTGGGCACCACCAACAGAAGGGTTATCAACCCATGCCTTTACCTCAAATTATAAATGACACAACATCTCATGACAATACAATGCCAGTCACCCTCCAAAGGGATAAGGGGAACTCTTCACGACACCGGAGGAGGGTAAACTGTTTTCGGAATGAATTTCACTTAGGGTAGTATATAGGATAAAAGACCTCTCACACAACCGTCTTACCACATAGCTCAAAGCCATGGTCAAACAAAAGACAGCCCTTATTGCTAAGTCTAGACATAACATAATACGCTACATAAGTCATAGTGCTATCCTCACAATCCAACGATCCATCAAATCAATTCTATGCTCACATGACACATTCTATGTTAATCTTCTCTTCGATCACTTCACTCGATGTTGGCTAGAGAAGCAATGTCATCTACTAGCATATTCTCCCAAGTAAGTTAAAATAATTTTCGTACCTTTCACCACTCTCATGGAGGTTAACACCATGTATCATGTCTAGTATACTTCCCGATGGACTAGCTCATAAAGTCACATTGTTCCACTATAGGTATGTGACCCAAACTTTGCCTCAATATTCATTCCTATCGTGTCAAAGGCATATGGAGTTCTCAAGCTCAAAATGTATATCACAAGTTCTTAACTTTTCAAAAATTTTGTAAAACGGATCGAAATTATGCCAAGTAAGCATAAAAGTCTATAAACGTGATCTAAAACATCAAAACATAAAATCATAATACAACCATCCCAAGGTCATTACCAAATTTCCCAAAATAGGCTTAGTCACTCGAGTGACCCACAAGATAGTAGAAGCCACTGGTAAGTCGCTGGATATGTCGCTCAAGCGAATCTTAATTTACACGTCACTCGAGTGACCTTGGCGATTTTAGGTTTCTACAAACCATGATATTCTCGAACTAAAATCTCAAAACTCAATCATAAATGACGAAATCAAGCAAGAACTCACCCAATGTCACACATAAACACATAAAGGGGGTAAAACATTCCTACCTCAAGCTTAAGAGCGTAAGATTTGGTGAAAAATGAGAAACCCTAGCTTTCAATATCCATCGAGCCTCAAATCTCCTCCTTCAAGCTTCGGATATTGATCAAGCACAACAAGAACAAGTACCACCTTGAAGGAATTTGGAAATGATTGGGCAAGTCGACGGAATTTCTAGAGAGAAGGGAGAGTTCCAAGTAAGAGAGAGAGAAGGGAAAGTGTTCAATGGGGGGTTTTTCTATCTCTCTCTCCCTCAAATCAAATTTTTACCAAATACATGGGTCCCCCAAATGTCTAAGTACACTTCATAACACTCGCGTGTCTAAATTAAATCTCCGGGCTCGAGTCCCACAAGTAAAAGTCTCGTAACATATAAAAATTAAATCATTTGCATATTCCGCAATATATTTCAAAATAATATTTTAAGTCGCAAAAAAAAATTCTAGGCCCTTATCGGTAAATAGCCTGAAAATGCAGGGAAGGATTCCTAAGTACGTAGTAGGAGTATTTTATTGGATAAAATGCACTGATCTCCTCCGAGGTTACTCAAGAATACAAAGACTTCCCTTGTAGATTTGAAAAATGCAACGATTTCTCTTACTGTAGAAAATATATAGATCATTTGCCCCTCTGAACTTAACTTCTGTAAGTATTGAATGGTTTTGATGATGCTATCAATTTGAATCTCTAAATTTCGAAAATGTCCTCTCAAATGTGTTCACTTGAGAAAAAGTGTTCCACATTTATTATTTATTGTTATTTCTAAAGATTCTAATTTATTCAATGTATTTATTTGATACATGTGAAACATAAAAAAAACTAAAGTAAAATTATTTAGAACCTAAAAATCTACCAAATGTTTAATTTAAAAATAAAAACATTCACTAAATGTGTATAATAAATTTTTTTTAGTTACACACATGACGGCTTCACGTTATTTGTAGTTTGGAATAAATGGGAAAAAGGACTTTGCAAGTGACATGTGCATTCAAGGAGTGAGACTTGGAAATATGGATGCGAGACATGAGCACATGGTTTAGTTTTTCTCTCTAACACCAATTAGTGAGGCTTTTCTCTATAAATAGAAGATAGAGAGTCCAAAAGTGAACAAATTTTGTTCATCTTCTATTCTGTGGGGCTATCTCGAGATCTCTCATGATAATTAAATTGTCTATTTTAATCTGATTAAGTTATTTAGCTATCATAAAAAAATTCAACTCAATTGAATATTGAGAAATGTTGGACTTAAAAATCTAGTTTTTTACTTCGAAATTTTTAATTTTTAAAACTTAAAATCTAGATTTTTAAGTTAAATATTTACAGATATCCGATTAAATTGAATTTTTTCGTGATAACTAAATAAATTAATCAAAATAGAATAGAAAATTTTGACAATCGAAGTAAAATTTTGAGTTGGTCTCGCACGGGAAAAGGTAAACAAAATTGGACTCCAGGACAGATGTTATTGGAAAAAGGGTCCACTACTGTATCAAAAGCACATATATTTTCTTAGGATATATTGCATTAATCTTCCTTGAGATTTTTGATACATGCAGTGACTTCTTTGCAAGTTTTAACAAATGTATTGCCCTCCTCTATAATTTATTCAACAGATTTTCCCTCATGCTATCTTTCGTAAATTTCATGATGCAAAAAGATAAATTACATCGATAAATAAAAAATTAACCAATACATTTATAGGAAAAAAAATTAAGGGCAGATTTTCATACCTTAAAGTGAGGTGAGGACAAAGAGATAATTTATGTGTCTTGAGAGAGAAGAACCTTATTTTATAGACATTAGAGAGGACATTTTAGAAATTTAGAGATTCAAACTGATGACATCATAAAAAATCATCCAATACTTAGCGGATGTTAGGTTCAGAGGGAAAACGATCTATTATTTTATAAAGTAGGGAACATCATTGTATTTTCTGAAATGACAGGGCAGATCCTTGTATTTGTAAATAACCTCAGGGAAGGTCAGTGCATTTTACACCTATTTTAATTTGCCGCCTCATCCATTCTTTCTGTTCGTTCTTTCAGTTTTCTTGAAATTTCCCCTATCGATAAATAGAGAACGATATGGCTTCTATACACGGCAATTGACATTCCACACACCCAGTTTCTCAAACAAAGCGTGAAATTCCTCTATCTGTTTCATCCGAAAGTGGAAACCTTAACCAACTTCCTGAATCTTTCCATACAATTCAAAGCTTCAAGAAGTTTCTAGAAGATTCGCGCCAATGCAGCATATTTTGAAGGTTGTAATCGATTTCAAGACTATCCACAAAATCAGAAGGAGTACAAGCGGGGATTGGTGTCTAATATCGAAGCCATCACCATTTCGAAAGGACTGTCGGAGGAAACAATTCACTTGATTTCTTCAATGAAGAAGGAACCACTATGGATGCTTGATTTTAGGTTATCTTCTTTTAACAAATTCAGATTTATTTTGGCAATGAGCCCAAGTTGTCCTCTAGTCGGTATAATCCAATTGATTTTCAATACGGTAGCTATTATTTAGAACCTATAAAGTGTACACATGTACAACGGAATCAAATAAATGGGGATTTGTAGAGATTGGTTGTTGAGTTCAATAACGGGTAGAACCCTAGGTTGGCTAGGAATGCTGTATATGACGCATGAGAAATTGAAGGAAGGGGGATAATGTTATTGGATTTTTTTTGGTCTTTCTACGTTTAATGTGTTTGTTTTCAATTGAATTGTATGTTGCGAAAGGTAAGGAGCAAATAGAAAGTTTTGAGGGTTCAACTTGGATCTATGTGCTGTAGCAACCTTCGACGTTCCATTGCATTGTGTTTTGCAAGTGGGTGAGGTTGAAGGATTGCTAGAGCACATAAATCCTATTCGAACCCTCAAACAAATTTTGATATTTGAGGTTTTGGCTAGAGATGCTGTTAGGTGTAGGAATGCTAGGCGCCATATGTTGGAGAAAATGAAGCAATGAGATTAGAGAGTCAAGGGCTGTATAGATGTAGACGAAAGATTTGAAAAAAGAAGAAAAAGATGGGCTGAAACAAACTTTTCTCATATCAGTAATGAAGTTACATTTTGCTTTAAATCATCAGGTTGTTTTCTTTCCGGAAATCCCTTACTATGAAAGAGCTCAAGTGGTCCGATAACCTGTACAATCTCATTGATTTTTAAAATATGTGCTATTATTTTGAAGCCAAAAAGTGGATACAAAAAGATCAAAATTATCTCCTCAGAGATTTCGATTGATTAGCTGTGGGGTTGAGTAAGCAAGGGGGAGAAGAAGCCTCAATTGGATGTTGGTGCTGTCTATGACAGCTCTTCATTTGTCACGATTCACCAGAAAGGCTTGACGAACTATGTGATAATTTTTGTTCAATGTCTGAGGCTATTATCAAGTACCATGATTTGGATAAGAAATATCTAGGACAAGTTGTCACGCCAGAGGATAAGTAATATGCGGCGTTGAACTCTATCATGTTCAGTGATGGGAAATTCTGTTACATACATAGGGGGAAAGAGTCATCTTCCAATTTCCTTCTATTTTTGAATAAATGCCTAGGAAATGGGCCAATTTGAGAGGAAGCTCATCATCCTGGATGAGAGAAGCACTGTGGAGTATCTGGAGGGATGTACGACTCCTTCTTATGACACCAACTGGCTTCATGCTGTGATTGTTGAGTTATTATGCTGAGGATGCAAAGATTCACTACTCCACTCTGCAAAACTAGTATGCAGGAGATGAGAATGGCAGGTGTGTGTGTGTTTGGGTCTAAGTTTTCTTGGATGGTCGAGACAGGGTCTGACATTACTTGGAAGTATCCAGCGTCATATTGGAAAGGGATGAGACGGTGAGTGAATTCTATTCCGTTGCGTTCACGAAAAATTGCCAGCAAGCAGACACGAGGACAAAGATTACTCACAAGGGGAAGAATACAAAGAGTCGGATCATCTCCAAGGGCATTTCAGGTGGGAAATCGAGCAACTGCTATAGAGGGCTTGTTCAGGTCTCGTCAAATGCTAGCAATGCTAGAAACTTTTCACAATGCGATTCAGTGCTCATTGGTGTTAATTCTGCTGCCAAGACCTATCCATACATCTAGGTATTTCTTTTTCTTTTTTGGTTTTGGCTTGTGCCCATATTACATGCAAATATGTTTGTACAATTTCAGTTGCCATTATTATTTCATGTGTATGCATTGTCGTCTTTTCTTGTGCTGTGTTATTTGCTATTTGGACTTATAGTTACTTTGTCACTGACTTATTGTGTCATTAATCTTTGGTGCTGTATTATTGTTTAGTTCTCTTTCTTCACTGTTTTGTAAGGCAGAAAATGAAGCTACGTGCTAAACTTAAAAGAATTTCATGCGCTAAGGTGTTCCATTCATCAATTAAAAAAAAAAAAATCTTTTACAAGGTGTTTTAACGCATACTGGCAATAGGCATTCAAATTGGACAAAGGAAAACCCCAAAAATTGTTTCACCATCAAACTTATGCCTAAGCAACAACACCATCAATTTTGATGTACCCTATAGAAAAAATAAAATTACAATGTCGGACACACACACACACACACACACATACAGAAAATTTCTAATAAGGGATCCCTCATTTTGCTAAAATGCGTACCTCTCCTATCTTGATCAAATTTTGATGATCCGAATTGTTCAATTTATTTAAAACATGTTTTTAAGAGTATCTGAGAAAAATCGGTTTAAGATATTACCGGAAATGACTTGATCTAATCAGTTTTTCATAATATTATTTCTATTAGTATTTATGAAAAACTGTTTGGATCAAACATTTTCTAATATATTTTTAAGCCTATTTCTCATTTTTAACCAAATCATCCAAATTTGATCAGAAAATGAGAGATGTGCATTTTAATAAAATGAGGGATCCTCATAGGAAGATGACTCATACACACGCGCGCGCACACACACACAAGTATATATATATATATATATATATATATAGACACA
>JABCMJ010034250.1:0-10329 GCA_014822125.1 Arbutus unedo | reverse complement strand
GTTTCGCACATAGGCCCCACAAACTCGATAAATTTCACTTACAGTATACCAGCAACAAAGTACAAACCATTCAAAATACATATAAAAATTAAATTATAAAAAACACAAAGCCGCTCTCTATTTGGCCTAAATTATCTAAATTATTTATTTTATATTGTTATTTAATTTTTTTATTTGCTATGTTCTTATTAATTTTTTAGAATTTATTAATTCGTCTTGATAAAAAAATCTAAAAAATCTAAAATTATATTTAAATATTAAAAAAAATCACTAAACACGAAAAAGAAACCAATTCAGACTGTTTTTTAACTTATATTTTGTTTTTTCTAAAAAAAATAATTTTTAAATATAATTTTATACTTTTTAGATTAATTTCCTCGTCTAACCAACAAACAATTAATTACAAACAAAAACAAAAAAATAATAATAAGAAAATAATCTAATAAAGAACATACCAAACCTAGATCAACATCTATCTATCCGAATTTATTATTTTGAAACCACAACCGCTCCATGATAGCAAAAGCTTAGAAAAAACAACCGCCGTGGGACAAAACAGTTCAAGTATCAGTCGGTTTCGCGAGAAATTTATCCCTTTGAAAGATAAATAACAGTGCTGAAGGTAAAACGGCTTACCATGGCCAAGAAGAGGCAGTGGCTTGGTGGTTGTGACCTCAGGAGGAAATGGAATTTCATCTACTATCACCATCTCTGAACCCACTGCACATCACACACATACACAGAGAATTGTGTTTCCAATCATTCGTATTAGAGAAACACTAAAATCATCTAAGCAATTTCAATCTATTCATGATGTATGAAGTAAAAGTTCGCTTTAACAAAATTCAAATCGATCGAGAGAGAGCTTACTGCTGCTGATTGATACTGGGAGTAGGTGCTGGTGCTGATTGCTGTGAAAATGAATATACAATGGAGTTTAGGAGGGAATAGCAAATGACGAATCAAGGGGGTAGCGGATATTTAATACCTCTCTCTCTCTCTCTCTCTACCGTTCAGTCTTTGCCTGGTAGTAGGTTGGTAGAGGAACTTGTGATTTATCCCATCTTCCTCCAATGTGGTCAAAAAAGAATTGTTTAATTCTAATTTATTCGCAAATTTTTTCTTTAAAGTACTATATGAAAATCAGACACCAAGATGATGTTTTTGTAATGTCTGTCATACCCCCTACGTGCTAAGATTTCCTCCTTATCAGCCAGAATTTATTAAAAAAAAGGGGGAAAATAAAAAACTGTTTTTTTATAACTCAGAATATACGGGTCAACATACTTCGACTAGTCTACGAAAAATCAATTCTACCATACATTAGCGGAAATCCGAATTGAACTCAAAACAAGGACTTTGTATGGACTTGCCCCGTAAAATTTGATAGTATCTCATATATTTCGAATTTGAAACTTTAAGAAAGAATAAACCCTTGAAAGTAAAAAATTGTTTGGTAATATAATCCAAAGTACTTCAACTAAATTATCTTTTGTTAATATACTGCGGGTAATATCTTTAGATTTTTTCATTCATCTCAATGAGAACAATCAAAAAAATATAAGAATATGAACTAAAACTTAAAAAGTCTAGATTATATGACGCTAAAAATGATGAAAATTTATGTTTTAAAATATATCTTTCATCGTTAGTGAATTTTTTAAAAACATTAGTAATAATTTATTATTTTCTAGTTTGTTTATGACAAAACGAAAGATCAATACAAACAAATTACGCAAATTTAACAAATTACCACCAAAAAGACGATGACGATAATATCCGAAAATTTGACAAAATGGGTCTTAGTTAATCTAACAAGGTGGAATTTGATATAACTTATTTGTTTTGATTTATTTCTATATAATATTTCATTAATTTTCTTCAAAAAATATAAATATAATTTGAAAAAATAAAATAAAATAAAAATTCAAAAACATTACTACCTGTTTTGAATATATTTATTGAATATTCAAAATTTTTAAACATAATTTTATAATTTTATATTCATCTCACGAGATGAATAAATAATTTTAAAAAATTAATGCAAAATTAATAACATCTTCAATGAAAGAAAAAAAAAATTATACTTTAAGGATACTGCTCTTGAGTACCCTTTTAGGCACTTTATTGTGTAGTCACCTGAATCCATGTTAACATTCATTTTAATGATTATAATTGTTTATGTCGTAGTATTCATTTTAATGATCAAAATTATTTGTTCCATAAATCTCGTGATATCATTAATAATGTCATATCAATTAGTAATGATGTGATGTATAGCGAGATCTAGAGGGGTTGATAAAATAATTTTAAACGGATTTCAATTAGTACATGATCGGATGCAAAACAAGATTTATAGCTGTTGATGTTCTCAGCAAGATATATAAAAGGAACTACTATGATCCAGCATTAATCCACAAAATGTAGAAACTACGCGTGCGCGATCCTTTTTTAGAAATTATAGACAAGTTCTGTACGTACTATTTTTTGTATTGAATGCAATGACTTTATTTGTGGTAATATATTGATAATACTAAGGCTGAGTTTGGATAAAAAAAAAGTTTTTTTTTTTAAACACAGTAGTATTATTTGATGTTTCGTATTATTTTTTTATTCGTCTCATCGAGAGAAATTAAAAAAACATAAAAATATAAGCTGAAATTGAAAATAATTCAGATAAGACATAGCTAAATACACAAAAACAGTAAAATAATAGCTTTTTAAAACTTTTTCGAGACTTTTAGTCTTACTTTCTAATTTTTTTTTTAAATTCTTTTAGCTAAGAAGATTAGTTAATCTGCAAAAATTAAGATAAATTTAATAAAAATAAAAATAAAAAGTTAGAAGAGGGATTATGATTTCCTTTGGAATCGAGGTTATTGAGCTACCCACGTGGTTCGTGGTCTAACTACCATACATTCCACCTACCATTTTTTCATCTGTTTCTCAGCCAACACCTACCCCTCCATTACTATTAATCAATAAATCAGAGTGCAGTATACAAATCACCAGTGTATTTATCATGGCTGCTACCAACTAGAAAACAAGTGAAACGAAGTATCAATTAATGTTATCTACTTCGTACCCTATTGGTCAGTTTTGTACTGGGCTCGTAATAGTACTGGTTCATTCTTGTAACGTTTCGGCCACCGTATCAATCTGTTTTAGCCAATTTTGGTCTATCCCGACCGGTACCATATTGGCCCACAAATATTTTTTTTTTAAATTTATTGATGATTTTTTAGATAATTACTAATAAATTGATACTAAAATCATACACTTTTATGTTTAGTGATTTGTTTTAAGTTGTGAGATGCCCAATGTGGTTTTTTGTTAAAAAATATTATTTAAAAGATGTACATTAATTTTGGCCAATAAATTCAAAACGATACGCTGGTACATACCAGTATCGATATGTAACGTATTGTAATAAAAACGATACACTCGCCGATACAAGATCTATAATTTTAGTATCAACCCATTTTCCTTAGCAACTCAACTCCATTAACAGAGTTGATTGCTCCTGAGGTCCTAGACTCTAGGTTCCACATACATGCAAATGGCTGGTAGAGGTGTGAGTTGGATTTCATACTGTTTCGGTTGATGATTCAAACCCCAAACGACTTTTCTATTAGAATAGCATGATAGAGGTCGAACGGGAGACAATGACAAACCTTCCTGTGGAGGAACTTGGAGGTGTTCGCTTGGACACCCCACGTGATGCCATGGTCGACCCTTCTTTCATCAGTCATTACCTCAATGTCGACCCAACTAAGTAGTCAGTTATAAAGAAGGTGCGGCGTTCGGCGGTTACACACATCGAAATCATCATTGAAGAAGTCAGTTGATTGTTGGAGGACAAGGCCATACAAGAGGTGAAGCACCCAACATGACTTGCCAATACGTTCGTGGTCAAGAAGAAAAACGAGAGGTGGCGTGTTTGTGTCGATTATACATACCTAAATGAAATTTGCCCAAATGGTTGCTTCCCTCTGTCAAGAATTGACCAATTGGTGGACTCCACTGTTAGGCACACGCGGCTCAGCTTTATGGATGTATACATGGGGTTCCACTATATTGCAATGTTTACACTAATAGGATCAAGATGACCTTTATAAGCCCTCGAGGGCTATTCTGCTACAGAATAATGCACTTCAACCTCAAAAATGTCGAAACTACATATTAGAGAATGGTCACCAAGATGTTCGGCAAGCAACTTGGTGACACTATGGAGACTTACATTGATGACGTGGTCATCAAGAGTTGGCAGGTGGCCAACCACTTCACCGACTTTCAGAAGATCTTCAACATCATGAAATTGTACAAAGTGTGCCTCAATGTCAATAAGTCTACCTTCGGCATTTGCTTGGCAAAATTTCTCGGCTTTCTAGTCACGAGGAGAGACATTGAGGCTAATCCAAACCAAGTCACTACAATTAACAACCTAGAAGCTCCTTACAGAATCAAGGGGGTTTAAAGACTGACCAACATGGTCGTCGTGTTGAGCAGGTTCACCAGTCGATCGTCCAACAAATGTCCGCCATTTTTTGAGCTCCTCAAGAAGGGCAGCCGAGAGAGTTTCCACTAGAGCCTTGAGTGCAGCCGAGCACTTCAAAAGTTAAAGACGTACCTATCCTATGTCCCCCACTTATTACGCCGAGGGAACAAGATAACCTCTACATCTATCTGGTCGTCTTCCAACATGTGGTCAGTTTGATTCTCGTATGCCAATAGGGCAAGGGTCGTCTTCCATTACAACTCAGAGCCAGCCTACCCTAAACGCAGTTTCTTCTCGCTTAGCCAACTTGGCGTTGATCCTCACCATCTGGGCTTTGTAACCATATTCACACTTGTTACAGTTGTCCTCACATCCATTTGAATCGACTTCACCAGCCTTCTTCAATTGCTCTACCACCTTAGCTTCAACCTTGGTGGGAAATATTATAAATAAGGATGCTAGGGTTTATTATTATTATCTTTTGCTTTATTATTGTTTTAGAAGTCAAATGAGGCTTAGGAACTCTATTTTTTTCATTTGATTTCTCTGGTTTCTACAAATTCAATCTGTTCTTCGATCTTTTCTCCATCTGTGACGCTCGAAAGTTTTTTAGCCCCTCTTGCAAAAAAAAAATTGTTGAATGGAGCAAAATAATTTCTTGACTTGTAATGCGACGAAGTATGAAAATGATTTAATAGCTGGGACTTATTTAAAACTCAAAGTCGCCACTTAACATAGAATTTAAGTGTGTCAAGTCACCCTTTAAAGCCATTTTTGAAAAAGATGTATTTAGAAAAATAATTTGATTTTGACTCAAAAATACAATTATGTTTATAAAATGACTCATTTTAGAAATCTGGTCTATGAAAACATAGATGGGTCCGAAAATTTATTGTTACGAGTTGAAAAGGTGTTAGGCACCCAACATCTAGTGACTGAATGTACAACAAGATAAAAAGTGAAAGAGGGTGTGAGGACAGGGTCCCGGCTTACGTAATTCAGCTCTCGGTGACAAAATATTGAACTAAGCATATGTTAAATTTTGACCAAAACATGATATGCAAACTAGCATCTGCACGTCACGTTTTTATTTTCCAAGATGCCAAGTACCTTAAATCCCTAACGTATGAACTTTCAAATTTAACAATAGTCCAATTATGCTTTATTAATGAATTATCATATCAATCTTTCTTGAAATTCCAATACGCCATCTTGGCTTGAACCAAGTCAGCTATTATTACATTTTCATTCTTTTTTCGCTGGTTACCTATGCCACCAGCGTTTCGGAAATTTCAAGATTAATTTGGTACAAAGTGTCAACGTTATTCCGATGATCTTTCGAGAAAGCACAACACGTAAACCAACATAAACCAACATAAACTGTCAATTTACACGACGAACTTTCATTTAGAATTATTGGGACCAAAGACTGAGAGATATGGACAGCACAACGACTATTCATATTTCTTAGTTTTAAGGCATGACACATATTTGTTTAAATTTATTTTTGTCAACAATTCGTCATGCCATCAACTACTTAATTCACTAACAATTCAAATTACAGAGTACGCTAGAATTTATTTTTATCCGCAATTCTTCATCCCGACGACTACTCAATTCATTGATGGTCCAAATTACAGAATATAGTAAATATCACTTCGATCACGATAATCTCTCGCAAAAAGATAACGTGTACTGTCCGTTAAATAAAAAAAGAATTTACGAATGTAAATATTACAAAAAAAGATATGAAGTAACGAATTTTTACTTTTATTGATTTTATAAGAAATAAAAAAAGATAGTAGTAACTATTACAGGGAGACAGGGAAGGTATAACAATAAAAAAATGTTACAAAAAAGAGAAAAGGGAGAAGTTAGAAGTTAACTTCGGTAGGGGTCGACGTAATCAAGCGATATGGCGAGAATATAAATATTAGCTCCTAGAAGATTTGCATAGTGAGGATCCTAAAATTCTCATTATAAAAAATCTCACTTAAGTTAAAATTACGAAAAGTACATTGGTATAGGCCAACACCAACTTTCACAATTTTAATTTCGGAAAGACGATGTCCTGACATTCTAGAAGCGCGGACTAAAAATCTCTAAAAATATATTAGAGGTTCTAGAAATACAGATTAGAGATGCGGACGCCGACTTTTCCGGGCGTGATATTTACATTGAAAATAAAAAGAATAAAAGAGCGCAAAAATAAATAATAAGAACAGAAATTAAAATAAAACGGTTGTTGCAGCACTACCTTGTATTAATATCAGAATCCGTCGATTACAAATGAAAGAAATACGAAAAACTAGGCTAAACTGATAAGTACACAATATTGACATATAAAAGTCACAATATCATTAGTTGTTAGCTCCTAATAATACTTAATTAAATATATTTGTTATTTTTTAGTTGTTTATATTTATTTTAATTGATTTGCAGGAAACTGTGAGCAAAAGATACATTTAGCTGTGAACCAAGATTTGCTACATGAGATCTCACGGCTAAATACAAAGGAAATCGAGACTAAGCATAGAAAAAAGAATTATTTTCTCTATGAGAATTTATTGTGCCATAAAAGATAAAAGGAAAAGTGGGTTTGAATGGGAAGCACGGTTGATCAAAAAGGAAAAAATGAGTAAGATTGGTTGACAAAAGGGATACATAGCATTGGCTGAAGAAGAAATGGGAGAGGCATTAACCAACCATTAAAGGAAGAGCATTGGAGGAATTCACTTTTGAATATCACGGCAGGAAGAAGAAAGAAAACCAGAGAGTGGACGGCAGACATTGTACTCGGTTGAACTAATTGAGGGAGTACTACATGGTACACGGCTGAAAAATCAAAGAGAGAATAAATAAATCCAAGGTTGCTCTTCTATATTTTTGTAAGATTTATATTGACTTTAATGGAGCTTTATTGTTATTTTGATTTATGTTTTATCGACTCCATGAGTAACTAAATATTGAAATTAGGGTTAAGTATAAAATCCCATGACCCATATTGATTAATTTTATACATCTGATTTTTTCTATGTGCGTTTATTGAAATTGTTCTTGGCTCAATTTTATTGCTCGATTTACTAATGTTAATATTTAAGTGCTGGGTATTATTTGTGATTTATTTTTATGGATACAGATGATTATTCAGCCTTAAACTTTAAAGCAGATGAAGAACAAATATTCGTAAAAATAAAAGGGCTTAAAAAAATATATTATCCATGGTGATTAAGATTGACCTCTAATCATTGTGTAGAAATAATAGAAAAAATCGCTGCATGAAATTAAATGATATATTTATGGGTGTGGATTCTAAAACCTTAGTTATTTTCTAAACACTTGATCTAACTTACTCTTCTTTGAATATTTGATTTTTACGTTATTAATTTTATTTCTATCTTTTTGCTATTTTTAGATAAAGATCAAAATCACAACTTTTGTTAACTAGTTAGAGTTAAATCAAAATAATTATTTAGTCTTCCTAATAAAAATCACACGTCTCTATGAATTCGACCTCGCTCTTGCATCACTATATTTCGATATGATTCGTGCGCTTGCAAGTACATTAAAATTTCACAACATAAACCATAATCTAACGTAGCAATGGATATTAAATCCTAATGATATCCCGGGTAGAGTTTCTGCTTATATTTGGACCAAAATCCTAACTAAAGGATTCTAACCTTAATATTGTTCTGATACTGGAAGTTCGAAACTAAAGATTTGAAACTGCCCAGAATAAGAATACTCGAGGAATTTCTAAGGTTAATATGCTCTTTGGAAATAGCATGGAGATGAGAAAATAAGAGAGGAAGAAAAACTTAAGAACAGAAGGTCTTTCGTTTCAATTTCTTCCTGTGGTTTTTGTATCGCACTTTGACTGACTTCTTCCAAATTTAAGAAAATATTTTAGAGAGAGAGGGAGGGAGCTTTAGCTGACTTCCTAGAGTGAAAGATCTGATCCTAAAACATTGGTTAATGATGGTATTTGTAGAAAACCTCAACCAACAACATAAAACCCTTATTATTAAGTAATAACCATATTGATATTGTTTTTTAAAGCAGGACCAAAACCAAAAACATTTGGCCTGGCACCACCATGCGCAGCACAGGCACCCTAGATGAGCCCTAGTTGCGCCTTAGATGCTCCCTAATGACTCATCAGGTGCTAAAATGACAATAATGCCCCTGATCTTCATGCGCGCTCTGAAACACTAATTTTTTACGAAGGAATTTCAAACGAACTCATATCAAACCCCAGATATAGCTATTGAACTTGTATCGATGCGTTGGTCAATAATATGTGTCCTTTGAAATTTAAAAATATTGTCGCGTAAATCGTCCTCTCAGATCATTGCCGGTAGATCACTGAATACTTTAAAATATGACTTCTTGATTTACTGACCTCAGAATGAAGCTCAGATATAACCGTTGAACTCATATTGATGCACTAATCAATAATATATGTTTCTTGAAGTTTGAAAATGTCAGCTCAAAAATCGTGCTCTTGAGCCCTTATTCTGAACAACCGAAAATTGCAGGCGTTGTCTGTTTTTACCCTAGTCATTGTTAATGAACTTGCATCATCGTACTAGTCAATAGTATCAAGTTTTTATGATTCGATGAAGTTCTCTCATGAATGATGCTCTCGAGCCCTAGTCTGTGCAAAGATAAAACTACCATTTGTTTGTTGATTTATCGAATTTATTCAGATTTGTTCTTGGAACATTCAATTGACCACCCAGGTATTTCAATGGCATTATATTTATATTCTCCATGAAAAATTAGGGTGGTAAAGTTGCCCTAACTTAATTAGACGCCTCTCCGTTCATGCTAAATTAGAAGGGTAAAATCGTTCGCCCATGCTCGGATCTCTCTCGAACATCCTTCGAATGGCCTGACTGATTTTTTAGACATGCTAAAACTATAGCATCCACCATGGAGATATTTTGGGTTGATTATGTGATGACGTGAGACTTGTATTTGCTTAATCAGCCCTTCAAAGGTGAAATGGTCATTTATACCCAAATTCCACTAAACTCTCTGAGGTTGCTCAAGTATCATCCAAATTATGTTCATATGCCTGCTTAGTGATTTAAAGTGTTTCCGATGAAGTTTTTTGGTCTTCAAATCATTCCATGTGTCCTTGGCCCAGCCGGGGGTAAAATGGTCATTCTGCACATAAGTCTTTTCTGAGCCCATTCTAATGGTATATTTCATGATGGTTTGAGCAGTGGGATAAAATCTGGTATCAACTCTATCCATGGCTGGTTAAGCCCCTCCTCAGCTAGGGTAATGATTTAACTCGTTTCTCAACAATGTAATCTTATTCGATTTATGGTTTTATTCAACTTTTGTTTTATGATTCATTGGTTTCTCAACAATGTAATCTTATTCGGTTTATGGATTTATTCAACTTTTGATTTATGATTGTAGATAATTCGTTGTTTTTAATATAAAAAATCTATTACGATCTATCCCTCATGTTTGTATTCATGATATCAAGCACAAACATACTGATTTTCAATGATTTTGTATAGTCTGTGAGATGGGTTATACGACCTTAGACGGATCATGCCGCTGAAATGGTCCATACTTGATATGGATCGTGTCGGTGAGACAATCCATGCTATGTTGAGATAGTCTTTACGGTATATGAATCTATATATTCTTTTTACATAGTTGAATATTACTTTGAATTGAATATTGATTGTATTGGAAAGAAAGAGCAAAATCAGAGCCCTCATCTGTTTTTTCCACAAAAATTTTTAAAACTCTCTTTGTTTCCTAATTCAAACTTTAGTTTCTGAATTTAGTTTTAGTTTACCAAT
>JABCMJ010034223.1:0-10531 GCA_014822125.1 Arbutus unedo | reverse complement strand
GAAATGGCTCAGGAAATGCCGAAAGGCATTTTTTGCCTCAAGGCATTTTCAACCATTGGGGTTGGTTTTTTGGGTTTTTAGCCAAATTATGGCTTTGCCTCAAGGCATTTGGCAACCATTGGGGTTGCTCTTAACAAAAGCAAGAAAGTTTGTGGCTTTGTGACACATCCAACACCCTCTAGCTGCTTAATAACTTTTTCCACAGTCCGCAACAGTTGGAGAACGCGGGCGACTATATTAACCACATGATCAAACGAAGCTCGATCATGAAAATACTCAGGTTGACGAGCACACCAGAAGAAGAAGCTCAGAGCAATCAAATCAGAAGGGCAGTTATGAAGAGTGGACAGCACTAACTGAGGCGTGAGTATTGTCCTATAACTATAGTGTGCTTTGCGCCTGTCCACAGCCCATCCAAATGGTGGTAAAAGGTTGTCGGTTGATGCCAAAGACGAAGTTTTTATGGTTCGACGTGAAGCGGAGTGTAAAGATTTCCAACTCAGTCTCCCAATTATTTCCGGTATCATTTCCGGCATACCCTTGCCGCAGACAAATTGCAGTATATGGAAGACTGCAGAGAGAGAGCCAAAACTGGGAATTTATGTTTGTGTTGTCGTGCAACAGCTGAGAACATATTGCACTGCAAAAACCCAAGAGAGAGGAGGGAACTGATTTGACTCACCGGAACACGGACGAATCTGTCACCGGCATCCAGGATCCACTACGATTTCCTTCCAGGGTGCCATTTGAAGCCCCAGCCAAAAAGTAAATGCTCTGCGTATCCCCAGTTGCACCGAAAGAGCTTCTCTCTGAAGCGAGGATCCTGCCGCAAGAATATAGTGTTCCCGGGAAAATCGAATTTTTTATAAGAATAAAACTCTCCCGGGAGCAAATTGGACATAACTTAAATAATTTATAAAAATAAAATAATTTTTATTTACGTTTTTCAATCACATGGCATAATTCTTCCAACATGGAACATGCTCAATTCATAAGAATTTGCATTTTTGGGTTGTACACAATTAAAAATTATATTTTCCTACTAATTCCCAGAGGTTACAATCCGTCTCAGGTACAATGTTAGTCATAATTTACTAGTGGCCCAACTTATTGAAGTATCGCCAGAGGCAACTACTACCCAATGCTCTAGCATCCATTTGTCAAATAGAAAAGTTGCCAAATAAATAAATTAGTAGGGTCTGTAATAGTGTTAAACATACAGTAAATTAGTCAACTACTAACACAAGAGTAATGGTTATATAATATCGAGAGTTACACTAATTGGAGAGATTGTTAATAAGTGAATCCATGGTTGGCCTTGGAATTTTTAGGACCCCAAGCGAGATCACAAAATAGGACCTTATACATTCTCTTTCAAAAATATTAAACTAAGAAAAAATACTTTTAAAATAAAATAACAATAAAGATTATATACTTTAAGATTATTTAGTATACCATTTTAAGATTATTTAGTATACCATTTAGGCCTTTTTTTGGCATAAAAATTAGTATTTAGTTTTTAAAAGAATTTCACTTTTTTTTGTTCATTTTCAATGTGGAATTGAAAAACAAAAATTGTATTGATGATAATTATAAAAGAAATCTATTAAAATCCACTTTAAGTAATTTTTTCTCAAAATATTTTAGGGTTAAGTTGTTCAGAAGGTACATGTATTAATTTTAGAGAATAATGTTGGATATTCAATTAACCTTTCCGAGAAGACACATATTAATTTTTTGTCTTCTTAAAAATTTGGAATACCCTTGTGGCCCAAGAATATGAGATTGGGTAGTAATTTTTCCGTAAGTACAATTAATTGATGTTAGGTACTCGATGCTTCAAATTGGCGGAGCATTGGGTAGTGTTGCCTTTAGTAGGTAATACTTCAATAAGTTTGGCCACTAATAGATTATGAGATGGATTGCCTGGGCTGGGAAGACCCTCCCTCCCCCCCCTCTTGGAATCAGTAGGACAACGCAATTTCTAATTGCGTACAACTCCAAGAACGCAAATTCAAATTGCTTACAACTGGAGCGCAAGTTCCACGGTAGAAGTAGTATGCCAGGTCATTGAAAAACACGAATAAAAGTTGCGTATTACCCTATTTTTATAAACTGTTTGAGTTCCGCCCTATTTCGCTAATTAGTTTCTGCAAGAGTCCTAGTCTTATAAAAAATTAAAAAAAAAATCACTTCTAATTTTTTTGAGCTCTAGCCAAAAATAATGGCGACTGGCGAGAGAAACAGATTCGGGTGCCTGTAGCGAGTAACCCTGCAGCACCCTCAAGGTTTTGAAGGCCAACTCGTACAATTCATTATGCTCCCAAACGACGTCATTTTGTGACGTTTAGGCCTTCTTTCCCATACCACTGATGGCGGCTCCCAACCCCTCTCCAGATAGCTGCGTCGTCGTCGTCGGCAAAGCCACTGATTCACCGTCACCTACAACTGCCATTGTCACACCAGAAACGTCGAGAAAACGGTAAGAATGCTTGTCCTCTCTCTATACACTTTTTCAACCTCGTGAAATACGTTTGTGTTGCACGCCAAAACGCCATTGATTTGTTCTTCTTAAGATTTTTGTTGAAAAATTATGTTTTCTTCTTTTTATGAACTCGCCCAAAAACAAAGAAACCAAAAATCAAATGAGAAACATTCGGCTAACCATAGAACTTCTGAAAACTAGGGTTTGCACATCACATCTGAATATCACGAACAGGAGGAGGTGGAACTTTGTTAAATCGAGTCGAGAGACTTGGACAAACTATAGCTCGTTCGATATTCGCAGTTTCCTTCAAATTCAAGATCAGTTTGACCCAATTTGCCATGGTAAGCAGCTAATCTTTTCATTCTTTCTCCCTTTTTCTGTTGTTCCAATCTCAAATTGTGCTATCCGGCTAGGATTTTCCCCTTTGTAAATTGCCTTATAAGTCTGGGTTTGTAAGTGAGTTCATAAACCTACTCACTATAATGTAGCTGAACCCACTTGTCTGTAGAGGTTTAATTAAGTAGGACGAAATTTCGATGTGAATTTTGGTACCTGGACCGGTTATGTGCTTAAATCTTGTTCTGCCAATAAAACTTTCAAAAATGCTACAAACACATAAAAAATGCACGTCACTTTTGCACATTACCCAAAACTAAATAAGTTCCCCCTCCCCAAATCAGTCGCCCTCCCACCACCACCACCATCGTGCGCCAGCCAAATTAGTCTTCCCCATTCACTCTGAAAATGGCGGAGGGAATTCAAGGTTGAGGGAATTTGCGACAAGAAAATTGAGTCTGGCCTTGAAAATCTAGAGTTCATAGATGGGGAGGACAAGCAGGGGCACCCAATTTTCTACACTATGTTTGGGGCATTGAAAAACAGAGAGTTTTACAAGAGTACTTTTCGGAATTGATGAGAATGATGAGGAGTTTCTAAAGTGGAAAGTGAAATCCATGAAAAAGGGAATCCAAAAGCTAAGTTTCAAACTAGGGCCGATTCTGTTCTTCAGATTATTGATTTGAAGAACTCACCTAGACCCGCCATGAAAGAGCTAAGGTCACTTAACACGAAAGCCATGGCGCACTTACAAGAAAATTACCCTGAACTCATCTTCAAGAATGTAAGTGAACTTTCTATTCTTCGGTATTAATCTAATTGACATCATTTTAAGATTTACAGTTTGTTTAGAACACAAAAAAAAAGGGAAATGATTAGGAGGAAAGCTAAAACGAAATTATGCTCTACATTGTTTTGTTGAGACTGTTATCCAATAAGTGGTGGAGGAAGTCAACTGTTTTGATGTGTATTTTTATGTGTTTGTAGCATTTTTGTAAACCGTCCAATTCAGATGCAATTTCAATTTGTTTTGGTATAACACGTTGTATCCATTTTGGAGGATGAGAAGATGATTGGATTGGTACTTAGAACTATGGTATGTAGATTGCAGACATCTTTTCATGAATTTTTGTAATCTTTTTTAGGTCTTTTCAGTATATACAACTAGGCTTCTCACTTCGAATCATCTATTTAGTTTTTTATTGTTTCGTGGACCAGTTGGGCTTCTCTCTTATCAATATAAATTATTCTTATTTTAGAGTAGTCGTTAAGAAGCTTGATAGAGGTAGTATATACGTGGCGATGAGGGTGGAAGAGGCAACCTTTGAAAAGAAAATGGGGTTGGAGTCTCTAAGGAAAGGAAGAGTGAGACCAATGCTTTAAAAGAGACGAGTGACTGCACTGATACAGTGTATACCATCATGGAAGATGCTTTTGAACAGAGCAAACAGGATAAGAGAAAGAAATATAAGAAGAAAACTGAGTTTGATTCTGTTGAGACTTGTCCTGAAGGTTTAGGAAATGGAGATAGCAAGAGAATGCTCAGTTGCATATGATTTAATTTATGATATATTGTAGAAACTTGGTATTTATACCATACGACATAAGAATGCTCATTCGTTGAGTGGTCCACAACATTCTCAATGACAATGAAATTTAATGTAAAGATTTTTAGAATATATTGTTGTAATTTGTGATCATTTGTATTTTGTTTGTTGTTGGACGTGATTCTCTTAAGGTTGCTTATGGTCAGGTTTTAGTAAATGGGCACTAGTCTTGTGTTTATGTACCAAAGATGCATAGGATGATGTGGTGAACTTGAATTCAAAAAGATGATGTTTATGTACCACTGAAGTTCATTTTCTTGGTAGGATGCAACACATTAAATTTCCAAATGTGTGCTATGTTGTCTTGGTGGACAGCATACCCCACGTCTCTTCTAGCTTCTCAAATTCAAAAATCTCATACTAACATTGTTCAAAGTTGATTACTTATAGGTGCTATCAACATAGAATACATATTAACATTGCTCAAAGTTGATTGCTTAAAGTTGCTATCAACGTAGCAAATTTGCTTACAAGTGCTAGCAACATATCAACATGCTGGCATTGCTCAAAGTTGCTTGATCACATAGCACAGATACTTACAGGTGTTTACAAGTGGCACACATACTGACATTGCTCAAAGTTACTTCCTCAACATAGCACACAATGGCTAATTAATCTTAAAAAAATGGCACAAATGCACTACATCTACAAAAGAATTACAATGTACAAATGCACTACGTTTACAAAAGTATCACAATCTTTCATTTCATTAATCCAATAACAAACAAAACACAGATGATCACTAGATACAATGGTATATCCTAAATTAAATTTACATTACATATCAATGTCATTTTGATGCCCTAAAAATTGTTTGTGCACAGGAGTAAGGTGGGCATATTCCAGAATTACAAAGGAAACTCCAAAAATCAAAGAAACAAATTGCTTGATGGCTGTGACTTGAAGATATGGTTGATGGTCGCAACCAAGCAAACCCCACTTTCAGCTAGCCTCTTATCCACAACAGGCAGACGGGAGAGGAAGTAATCATTTGCATCGTGGATTGAACTGGCCATGTGCAAGCCAGATAAAGTCCCATAACTAGAAGATGATGTGAGCATCAGAGTGCACCTGGCCAATAAGTGGATAGTTCTCATCTCTTGTACCATCAGAATCGGATATCTTCCTCATAGCCACTTGCTTCATTCTAACGGTTCCAAAATTCTAATGCTTGTTCTTCATTAATCAATCAAATTTGAGGGGCTGATAGAGATGAGTGACCATCCTTAGTCTCAGAAACATATATAGGATATCCATTCCAATCAGCTTTTTGTATCCATATATGGTACCTTCCCAACCTTTACATAATAGGAAAAATGTTGCAAGTGGAAAATGTATAAATGCAGCCCAATGTTTTCAATCAAGGCCATCAACTATGATCCCTGAGGGCAAACGATTTGAAATTTTAACTTCATACAAATTTAAGGAAATGTTTCTTTTCCTAGAAACATGAATGTAGGGTAAGTATGGTAATATTTGCATAGTATCCTGAAGAAATACCACCAGTTGTCAATGCACCAGAATTGCTCCCGTCAAGAATCCAACAAAGCTCATATGCTACACAATCTCAGGTTAATCACAGTCAAGAATTCCTTTCAAGCTTTGAAGATTTATAGATTTTCTAGATTAACAAGGGAAGAATTTTTTTAATGTACAACAAACGTATTTCATGAGGTTGAAGAAGTTTATAGATAGAGGACAAGCATTCTTATTGTTTTCTCGACATTTCTGGTGTGACAATGAAGGTTGTAGGTGACGATGAATAAGTGGCCTTTGGCGACGACGACAAATCTGGGGCCATGGTGGTGGCTGATCTAGAGAATGGTTGGGGAGCTGCCATCGTTGGTCTGTAGAAGAAGCCCTAAACGTCGATCGTAATTTGGGGACACAAACTATTGGCTAAAATGGTTCAAAACAATGTCGTTTGAACCTTAGTAAATTGTACGCATTGGCCCTCAAAAGGACATCGTTTTGAGGTCAATGCAGCCCTGCAGCGAGATACAGGGACCCCGAATCCATGAGAAATGCTAATAAATAAGGATGTTTCATGAGAAAAAAAGAAGACGCAAGCAGAAAAAAACTCTCATGAGTTTGTTAAAAAAAGTCAATATATCTATAACTTAATATTTTTATTTTTTATTAGAACTTTAAATATTGACTTTGATTGTTATGTGTATTTTAAACTTGATAATAATTTATTTGATTTGTTATTACGGCGATAACCTAAACTATTCCAAATCAAAACATGTCTTTTTCTCAAAAGGCAATCATGAGTGAAAGTCCAGTACAAATATGAGATCAAAATGGTCTACGTTTTTACTGAATTGGTATGATCTTTTGTGTAATTTTTTTAGTCTCTTTTTCTCCTTTTTTTTTGGAAATATTAAAAAAATATAACTTAAATTAAAAGTCATGAAGATTTTTTTATGAGATAGGCTAATATATATATATATATATATATATATATATATATATATATATATATATATTAGATATAAAAGAAACACAAACATAACAATATACATTAAGTGATAAATATAATTTTTGTAAAAAACAATTATCAAAATATAAGGTGCTTATTTTTTACACAAATTTAATAAAATTATAACTTAAACTTAATTTGACTTTAACATTTGAAGTTTTAATTTTAAAAATTATTTATTAGTATATACATACATATATCTATATAATGCACATGCATCAATAGACTAAATTTATACAAAAAAGAAATATAAAAATGATAAAGATGGGCATTTTAGTCTTTTATAACTTAAAACTAATAATTTTTGTCAAAAGTTAATGACATGGAGAAAATGATCAAATATTTTCTGAAGTAGTAAAGGTCATTGTATTGTTTAAAACCTCAGGGGAGGTTCCTGCGATTATTAGAAACCTCAGGGGAGGTCAGTGCATTTAACCCAAAAAATAAAACAAGATTGAATGCTTAGTTTAAAAAAGAGTGATGCTACGGACACAGACTTTATAAACACAAACCGGATACAGATGTGTTCGACACCGTCAGATACACATGGGACTCTTAAATAATCAAGGTTCCCACATGCATCTAACAGTACTGGACATATTTGTGTCTGGTCTGTGTACATAGACTTTTCCTTTAAAAAAAGGGTTGGATATGAAAGTCATGTCACCCTAAACCTAAGTATGGTGCCACTTTAATATTAGCCTATCATTTACCATATGCGATGTCGCTTTAAACCTCTGATAATTCATGTGACTGAGCTGGTCCAGGGCTAGTCCATAACTAGACTGCTACGAGTAGTAGTTGGCCTATAATGTGGTTTAGTCTAATGAGACACCTGGCCCCTATTTGGATCATAATTATAGCGTTAGTTACTTGAATCAAAACTTCTCCAAGTTCCTAGTTTTGGCATCAACATCACTCCGAAACATTTATATGCTGCTTGTGTGGCCCTAAACTCAACTCTTTAATGTTGTTAGATGGGCTAGATGTTTTTGAAAAAGAAAATGATTGGTACTTTCACAAAATATTAACTTCAAACAAACAAAAATGTATCACGAAAAATATATTGTCATAATATCCAGGGGCAGACATAAAAGGTAATAACACGATAGACGTTTTTAATAAACCTTTTGTAGGTTGTGTGACAGACAGATATCAGGACTCTAATTAACTTGTGATCTTTGAGTCATTGATATGGTCAACTTCGATGTTTATCCTGAGTATAGATTGGTTATCTGCCCATAGATTTGTGATCGATTGTCACAAGAATACTGTGACGGCCTATTCGTCTAACAAAACTTGCTTCAAGTAAGGGGAGACAAGATCCAGCTTCTATGTCTTAATCTAGATGGCACAACTAGTTGGTTGGATGGTTAGCACCGTACCTGGATGGGTTTGTGGTCGTCTTCATCGACGATATATCTTGTTCTTCTCGTCGATGGAGCAAGAACATGAGCACTTGAGAATTGCCCTTCAAATTTTGAAAGAGAATCAGCTCGACAACAAGGCCAACAAGTGTGAGTTTTTTTTTTTTTGAATGAGGTGAAATTCTTAGGGCATGTTGTACCGGAGAAGGAAATCTTAGTTAATGATAGTAACGTCAACACTATTATGGATTGGAAGTGGTCGACATTAGTTTTCAAGATTCGAAGTTTATTGGGACTGGTTGGCTATTACAGAAGGTTTATTCAGGACTTCTCAACCATAGCAAGACCAATGACTCGCCTTACTTAGAAAGGAGTTAAGTTTGAGTGGAACAAGGCATGAGAGAAGTCATTCCAAGAGCTTAAGAGAAGGTTGACCAGCGTGTCAATTATGATCATATCGGAGAGGAACATAGGCTACATCATGTATTGTGACGTGTCCAATGAAGATTTTGGATTGTGCTTATGCAAAGAGGGAAGGTGATAGCTTATGGGTCACATCAATTGAAACCTTATGAGAAGAGCTACCCTACACACGACTTGGAGCTAGTAGCAGTCATATTCAAATTAAATGTATGGCATCACTATTTATATGGGAAACGTTTCGAGTTGTTTACCGACCATAAGAGTTTTAAGTACTTGTTTACACATAAGGAGTTGAATATTTTAAGTACTTGTTTACACATAAGGAGTGGAATATGAGACAGAGAACATGGTTGGAGTATCTAGAAGACTTCAAGTTTACTCTGTCATATCACCAGGCAAAGCAAATATGGTAGTCGATGCTTTGAGTCAGAAGTCCAGGGTGACAATAGCAAGTTTGGCACCCCGAGAATAGAGATTGATGGAGTCCGTTAACGAGTTTGACTTGCAACCGACAGAAGAAATTGAGGGAGCAAGCTTGTATGCTTTGGTAGCTACGCCGAAACTACATCGGGAGATACTTTTGGTACAAGAGTTTACCAGGAAGTAGTTTTTATCAAATACAGGATAGCTATAGGCAAACTTATGACAAGATGGACTTTACATGCTGATGGAGGTTTAAGGTACCGATCGGGTTGTTTAAAACGGATATTGGAACCTTACGGGAATCGATGTTGAAGGCATTTTACCAATCGAGTTTTGCTATTCATTAGGTAGGTAACAAAATGTACAAGGACCTTTAGAAACCATATTGGTGGAGCAATATGAAGAGAGATGTCGCCAAGTTTGTTTCGACACGTCTTACGTGTCAACAAATCAAGACAAATATCAAAATCCAGGGGGAACACTTCAACCATTATCTATTTGGGGATTGAAATGGGAGCACATCACGATGAATTTTGTTACAAAGTTACCAAGATCAATGCAAAGAAACACAACGCTATCTGGGTTATCATGGACATATTGACTAAGTTAATTCATTTTTTTCAGTCAATATGTCAGATACAATGAAATCCTATAACCAACTCTATATCAGGAAAATAGTTACACTACATGGGGTGTCGATAATGATAGTGTCATATCGAGATCCATGCTTTACATCAGTATTCTAGTGGACTTTTCAGAAAGCTTTGGGAACTAATGTTCATATGAGTATGACTTTTCACTCCCAAACTGACGAGCAGTCGAAACAGAGGATTCAGACACTCAAGGATATGTTGCGAGCCTGTATGCTGAATTTTCAAGGTCATTGAGAACAATGCCTATCATTAGTTGAGTTCTCCTATAACAATAACAACCACACTATAGAATTGAGATGGCACCATATGAAGCGCTATATGGACAATCTTGTTGATCTCCTCTCTATTGGATCGAGGTGGGAGTGACTAGTCTCTGGAGACTGGATTTAGTTCAGGAGACTACTGAGAAAATCAAGGTCATTAAACAGCGACTGTTGACAGCCTAAAGAAGGCAAAAGAGTTATGTGGTCAAGAGGATGTGGCCGTTTTCAATGAGGATAAGAGGATGTGGTAGTTGACAAGAGGATTATTTAATGTCTCGAGAATTCGGGTGTTACACAAAATCTTGATATTGGGTGGATGAACTTTTTTTGTAAAATATATAAATGCCAATGTCAATGTGTTCAATATTTATTACAAAATACCAAATGTCACGCCCAGAAATTTTCTCGCCCCCCTCGCGAATAATGAATTATTGAACGAGACTGAATTATTTATTGACTTGATATGCGACGAAAAACGAAAATTGTTTA